>JAQQAC010004778.1:6225910-6249469 GCA_029783875.1 Phataginus tricuspis | reverse complement strand
AAAGAAGAATAAAAAGTGTTGACTGGCAAGAACAAATATAATGGAAGAGGAAAATTCAGCCTACAAGAGATTGCAGGTGCCTGGAAGAGGGACTGGGGATGGATAACCTGGGGGAGTGTTTGATACTTGAGACACTGAGTCTTTGGACCCCAGTAACCCATCACTTCCTCACCAGCCAGGTGACTTCTCTACCAACACGAGAAACTGAACAACGATCTCTGAGGACAGACAACATCTGGGTTCCTCCAGTGGAAATGGAGGCTTGCTACCCAATCATCACCCTGCACAGCACCCCCTGGGTGGCACGCCAGCCCAAGCACACAGCTTCAAACCCACTTCCTAGTGCCCTGCCACTGGGCACAGAGAGACAGCCAGGGATGGCCAGACATTTGACAAAAGCCTCCAACATAAGGGAGAGATGTCAAAATAGTCAAGAGGAACCTGAAGGAAACAGACAATGCCCAGAGCCGATGGAAACTTCCAAAAATACTATTAACTAATATCCTCAGAGAGATAAGATTTTGTATCCATGACACAAAGAAAAAAATATAATAAAAATGGAAAGACTAGGGAAAAAAAGAGGTATTAGAAAATAGAAATATGCTTGGAAGACTAAGTTGAGGAAGGCTCCCAAAAAGCAGAACAGAAAGACAAAGATATGGAAAATGAAAGAGAAAAGGTAAAAATATCAAGGGGTCTGATATCTGACCAATAAAAGTTCCAGAAAGAAGTAATAGAGACCAGAGAGGGGAGTTGTGATAACTGGTCTCCAAACTTGGCTTCCCAGTGAGTATATCGCTTGGTACTAATTCCC
The DNA here is from genome assembly GCA_029783875.1 of Phataginus tricuspis. NCBI lineage: Eukaryota > Metazoa > Chordata > Mammalia > Pholidota > Manidae > Phataginus > Phataginus tricuspis. The sequence goes on along the minus strand of JAQQAC010004778.1, from coordinate 6,248,655 downwards.
TTGAATTCCCTTGCCTGGATCTGGACTGACCCTGTGACACAGCTTTGACCAACAGAATAGGGCAAAAGTAACATTACTTATCTTCCAACACTGCGTCAGAGTCAGAAGAACACTTGAAGCTTCTACCTTGACCTCTAGGGGCATTTGCTCTAGGGGAAGCAAGCCAGCACACAAGAATTCCAACTATCCTGAGATTGCCATGCTATGGCTAGCCACAGGGAGAGACTGCACTGAGAGAGAAACCCAGCCAACTCCCAAATGTTCCAGACATCCCAGTCCATGTGAGTGCAGCATCTTCGCTATTTCAGCCCCAGCAGATGCCACAGGAGAAGAACATAGGAACCAAACCAGAGCCAAGGCCCCAGATATATGGCCCCAGCTGAGCATCTCAGCCATCTCCAGCCATCTGAGCCACCCAAAATGAGGTCTCAGACATTGTGAAAGAGAGATGAGCCATCTGTCTCTGATGTGCCCTACTTTAAAGCCCAACTCACAGAATTTGCACTTAACAAAAACGGTTGTTGTTTCACCATAACAGGAGAAAATTATCAGAGAATCAGTATAAAAACATTTCCTAGAACTGAAAGATCTGAGTGTGGGTCAACCAAGTACCTAGCACAGTGAATGACAAAAAGACCCACCCCAAACATTGTCAGGGAATTTCAGAATACCTGGGTAATGAAAAATCATCAACTCCAGAAAAAAATATATAAATACACACCATATACAAAAGAATGTTAATCAGCATATCATCAGACTTTTCAACAGCAACTCTAGAATCTAGAAGGCAATGGTGTAATACCTTCAAAATTCGGAAGGAAAATTATTTTCAACCTAACATTTTATACCCAGGTAAACTATCAACAAACTGTAAGAGCAGAATAAAGACATTCTGGAATATGCAAGAGCTCAAAAAAATTTACTCCATTGCACCCTTTCTTGGGTTAAAAAGCAACATTCCAGTAAAGGACAGAGGGTTCTGGAAGTAAGGTCTCCTGATGAAAAGAATGGAATTGACAGGATATCTAATGCATGAAAGCTCTTAGTGGGAAAAGAAAAACTATTCAAGGAATTATGACAGGATAAATGAAAACAGTAAAATAGATAAACATAAGTACATAGAAAACTATGCTAATGGGAGAAACATGAGTTTACCATTAACTCCAGGAAAAATAAATGGGTATACAAGAAAGGAAACATAATTATAGTACCTTCCTTAGTTGAACAATAAATCACATTTGCACAGTCATAACAAGCAAACGTTGACTATTTAAAAAAATGATGACTACTTACTAAGTGGTTCCAAGTCTTAGCTGGATTCCCGGTAAGCCCAAGGAGAGGAGCCCCCCCTCCTAGCACCCAGCTTAGGGATATGTTAAACTATCCATGCTAAGAAACCACCCACTGTCTGCTGGTGTTGGGAGTCACCCTATCACAGAGCAGACCAGCCTCCCAACTAAGCCATTACTCCACCCACTGCAAGACTGCCTCTTAACTCTTCACTCTTCTGAGTAAGTTATTACTCAGTGACATACCAGATGAGGGATTTTCATCATTGGTTCAAACGATTTAGTCTCAGTGGAGACAAACCACAGCATCTCAGGTAATGTCTGGTCTTTTCAATTAATAATGTTACTCCCTATCTGTGAAAGTTTCATTCATTAGAAAAACAAATGCCTGGAGCTGTTTTTCCAGTACCGAGACAGGCACATGGCCAGTCCTCATTCTTGCCTGTGACCATGGTACACCACTGAGAGATCAATGTCCGGGGCAAAGGGGTCCACCTGTGACCAAGCAACCAAGTGTCGCTGACTCAGCCCACAGAGACCAGGGCTGTGATGGCATCTTACCAACAACACGCTCTAACCCAACCTACAGAACGCAGTGCAGATGAACCAACCCCGGTGACATCACACCTCCTGCCTTCTCCCAGCACTGGCTTCTTTCTCAGGGACTTCAGGAAAGGAAGGATAGCAGTATTGTGAGGGGCTCCAGGACACACTGGAATATGGGCATGACCCTTGCAGTATCCATGACTGGGAGCTGCAGAAAAAGGGCTTGGCAGCTTGGACCACCACTGGATAACCAAGATCTCCAGGGGGAAAGCAGATACCCACTCCCCTGGCCAGGCCACCTCCTGTCTCACTGTGAACAGAGGAACTTGAGGGTCACCCGCTAGTCCCTTCAATGTACCCTGCTGCTGGCCTACCCCACACCAGAGAGGCTGGCAATGAATGAACTGAAGAATGAATAAGTAAATGGGGAGCTCACAGACCCTCAGAGTGAGAGAGCTAAGTTAGAGCAGCATGGGACAGGCCGCTGTTATCCCCACCACAATTTCATCTATTTCCTGTTGTTGCTTTGACTGACCTTGACTCCTTGCTCAAGAATCTGAGACACAGTTAACCCATTCCGGTTTGATCTGTTACTAAGCTCATGTCATTCCCTCGATCCTGAATTACTCCTCTGGACGTGGACAGTAGAGATAAAAGAAGTTTCCTTCATCCTCACCCGCATCCTCTTCATAATACCAACTAATATTTCTCTGGTATGACACGAAGCCTTTTACCTGCATTACTTCATGTAATCTTTTCAACAAGCCTATGAGAGACACACAGAATCACTCTCCTAATTTTACAGCTGAAGAAACTGAGGCTCAGAGAGGTTGAGTGACTTTTGGGAGGTCCCACAGCAGGTAAGTGGCAAAGCTAGGACTCTAAGGCGCCCTGGACTGCAAGTCGTGATGGCTCCCCTCTGTCACACTCCTGCTATGGAGGCCTCGGCCTCAACCCCGCTCCCCGCCACAGCAGCCCTGGCCTCGGAGAGCTGGCAGCAGAGGCACTGCGATCATTCGTTAAACCCTCCACCGGGAAAAGGGCAGTAAGAGCTCGGGGCTTCCCGCCTAGACCACCATGAGGTCCCTGAGCTATGCTGCCTGGGAGAAGGGCCTGATGTGAGTTGTGATTTTTTTAAGAAAAAGTTATCTTTCATTTGCTAAATGCCTATAAAAATATCCTTTTAAAAACAAATAGCTCATTCTGCGTTGTTTCAAAGGACACCATTGAGTGAGACACCATCATTCTAGTTCTGATTTTTACCTTTTGATTTTATTATTCTTGTGTTATAAAATTATATATTCTAATTAAATAAGTATGATACATTATGAATTATATTTCATTTTATAAAATTATATTTTATTGTATTATTTTTCAAATACATATTCATTGGGGAGAAAACTACAGAGACCCCAGAGGCATCTAATGAGGTGGACTAGGTGTGGGGAGGGGCTCGCCACATCCGCTTTCTGCTCTTCTGATGCAACCCATCCACCCAGAGCACGCAAGCCTCGGGGAGCAGACCCAGCACCTGCCACAGGGAGTCAGGGCTGAAGAAAGGCTGCTGTTTGGGCCTTCCTGCTGAATCATTTCCAGCTGTCCTGGTCACTTAAGTGACAAGATGATACATCAATGTCAATAACGCTGGAAGGGTCTGTCCTCAAACACAGCCTTATTCTCCCCAGGAGGCATGAAGTCAGTCTCGGCAGGCAGCTGAGGCCACTGAGAATTAAGGGCCTCTGTCACCCCCTACCAGATCTGCTCCCTGCCCGTTGGCCAGCCCAGTGATTTTTCATCAGCCAGAAACATCACACAACAAACAGGCCTGGCTGGAGGAGCCCCTGGACTCAGAACTCAGTGCATGTGGTGGGACACAGAAGACACAGAGGACACAGCATCAAGACTTGGGGGGGCATCTGGAACCGTCGCTGGCCTCCAGCATCCAGCGTACCCCTGCACGTTGCCTATGGGCACCCAGTAAATATCTGCTGAATGAGTTTGAAGGCAATGCTGGTCGGTGCCCCATGAGAAAGTATGAGAGCCTTCCACCCAGATCCTCCGAGGAATGTGTCCAGACAGAATGAATGAAAGCATGTCTGCAGCCCCTCTGACCCCTTATACCTCTCCATTCCCATTGCGCACATCTCCTCAGCCCTGCAGCAAAGCAGGATTCACTGAGTTTTCCCCGCTCAATCGGGGTCCCACCGCTTGAAGAGGGTTCTCACTTGCAGTGCAAATTCCCAGCTTCTGAGGACGACATCCTGTGCTCCTATAATCCCCCCATACCTGCAACAGTGCTGAACAGCAAATTCTTGTCTGGCCAAGCAAAGGACACGGTCGAGTCCTCGTTGGGGTTGCACTGGGTGCTGATGTACAGTTCACCTGGGTTTGCTTAGGCCAGGGACACAAGTCGTGCCGGGAGGCAGCGCCCAGCAAACCCTCCCTCCAGTCTCTAAGCACTCCTTAGAGAGAAGAGACCAGGTAAAGGTCGAGTCCACCAAGGAGCCACGGTGCACACAGACCAGGGGTGGCTGCAGTGGCCCGTCTAGCTTTGCTACTGCCCAAAGGCAGGTTGCGGTCTCCCAGTCCCTGCCTGTCCTTCCTGGGTCCCACTCTGGACCAGAAAGTGAGCACGGAATGGAGGGAAAGGGCCACCAGCCCCTCTATCTGGGTCAGAGCCTCGGGGCCTGGCTGATGAGGCCCAGGGCACATGACGGTGCCCTGGATTCTCCACCAACTACCCCAGGGGCAGAACAAAGCTGACTAATGCCCAAAGTTCAAAAGCCAACTCCCAAGGGAGGCAGCAGCTTTTTCTGCTCTGAGCTGCAGATGGAAGAGATAAATGAGATTTTTTTAATGTCTTTGTTTTACATATTTGCAGAAAAGGGGTGGGGGTGAGGAGAAAACAGAGGCTGAGGGGCAGAGGATGAAAAGGGAGAGAGAAAGGAGAGGGTAGAGAGGAGGAAGAGAGAAAATGGAAGCTTTTAGAGGAAGACACTTCTCCCTATCTAGGCCGAAATCCATAAAAGGCCTCCGAGCTGGAGAAGCCCCAGCGGGCCAGGCACCAGAGCCAGGCCTGAGGCAGGAACACCCATAGCAACCACACAAAGGGCTGGGCCAGGTCTGCGGGTCCCCCCAGAACCCCCTCGGAAGCGACAGGACTGGAGGAAACCCCTGGGCGCTCCCCAGGCATCCCCTGGAGGAGCACCCACGTGACGCGCAGCGTCCCAGGCCAGCCTGCACATGGCAGGTGCTTGCACCCCAAGCCTGGGGAGCTCAGAAAAGGCTTCGCCACCAATTCAGCCCTTGGCTGCCCCCACAGTGGAGACCCTCACCCAAAAGGCCATTCTCTCCACTCCCCAGCCCCACCTATATGGGGTCCTGAGGCCGGAGCCCTCCAAACGAGGAGAGGATGGAGGTGGTCCAGAATAGGAAGCTGCTCTGCTGCCCACCCCGCTCCTTACCTACTCCGGCCCCAAGCGAGCCTGCAGCCACCCTGAGAAGAGGGGCTGCCCAAGGCCTCTCCCCATCCCACCCCTCCAAGACCAAGAACACCACCAGGCAGCAGTCATGGCAGGGCCCTCAGTAGGGGCACAAAGAGCTTCAAAGCCCCATTTCTCCCCCTCAGGCACCTGGTGGTCATTACTTACAAAGCACCCACTACGTGCCAGCACGAGGCCAGCCACTAAGGATATGAGGGGAGTAAGTCATGCAGGAGCTCCCTGTCCCCTCACCGAAGGCCTCGAGTGCATCGCTAAGTCCCTAAGTCCTCACCACACTCCAGACTGGGTCTGCTCTCTCCACCCCACTGTCACTGTCACCCATCACTTCTCAATCTCTCACCTGGGCAAAAATACCCCCATCCTAACCCATCTCCGTCCACTGCACCCTTCAGTCTATTCTCCAAGAAGCAGACAGGGATCTTAAGTGAAAAGCTGATCACACCCACTAGGATGGCCATAATTTTTTTTAAATGACAAGTGTTGGCAAGGATATGGAGAAACTGCAGTTACCATTGCATGTACAGCCTCTTTGGAAAACAGTTGGGGTATCCTCAGAAAGTTAAACACAGAATTCCCACATGACCCAGCAATTTTACTCCTAGGAATATACCCAACAGAACTGAACACATACACACAAATCTTGTACGCAAATGTTCACAGCAACCAACGCTAATCACAATAGCCAAAAGGTGAAAAAACCTAGTGTCCATCCACAGATGAATGGATAAATAAAATATGGCACACATATCCACACACATATTACTCAGCCTTATAAGGGATGATGTACCAGTACATGCCAGAACATGTATGATCCTCGAAAAGTGAAAGAAGCCAGGCGCAAAAGATCACATGGTTATTCTACGATTCCATGTAAAGGAGATGTGCAGAACAGACAAATGCAAAGGCAGAGAGAAGACTGGTGGCTCCCCTAGGCACAGGAGGAAGGGATGGGAGGGACTGCTAACGGGGACGGTTTCTGCTTGGGGATGGAAACATTCTGGAGAAAAATGGTGGCGATGTTTGCACCACATTGTGACTGTACTTAATGCCATCAAATTGCACACTTTAAAATGGTTAAATGAAAATTTTTATGTTACATGTATAATACTTTACAATTAAAAAAATGAAGGTGAAAAATAAATGCAAACTGCATGAGGGCATCCTCTTTTCAGTGGCTCCCATGACTGTCAGGGTCAAAGCCAACTCTTTAACACGCCTTCAAGGGCCCTTCGGCTGGCCCGCCCTGCCTCACCTTACCCTCACCCTTCCTCTCCTCATCTGCCCTCACAAGCCCACACTGTCGGTTCCTCCACTGAGCTACCCTCTTCCTTACATCAGACCCCTCTGTCTAGACCCTTCCTTTCACCCACATCCGCCTCCAGACTTAGTGTACGTGTGTCCTGTTCATCCCCCAGGTCTCGGCCGGAATGTCCCCTCCGTGAGATGCGGTGCCCACGCAAGATCAGGGCCCCTGTGCTCCCTGCCACCATGGCACCCTATCCCCCGGTCACAGCGGCCAACCCCTCAACTGCAGTGACGTCTTCCTCTCTGGACTGTGAGCTCCATAAGGAGAGAGACTGGGCCTGTCTTATCTCTGCTGGACGCTCAGCAGCTACCCAGCCTCAAGGACTGAAGTGTCATGTGGGACACGGGCTGACAGATGATGACACCACCCCCAGGGAGCCCTACAGTCACGCTCAGCAGGGAAAAGTGAATGGAGAGAGGCCCCCTGAACACACGGGCAGCAGCAGGGGCGGATGCAGAGCAGCAGAGATCTGGGGCTGAGCTGAGTGGGAGGAGAGGGTTCAAGCCAAGGAGAGGGACCGAAGGAGAAGCAGGGACCTTGGGGTGGGGCCAAGCTAGGTCCCTGAAGGAGGCAGGGAGGGGGCAGTGGGGAAGCAAGTGCCCATCCTGACTGTACCACACCCCCGGAGGTAATTATACACACCACGCCACTGACCCTGGAGCACCACTATTGTCACCCCATCATAAGAGGAGAAAACAGGGCCAGAGAGGTGAAGTGGTTTGCCAAAGGTCACCCAGATACCAAGTGGCTAAGTGGGATCTACACCCAGGTCCACCTGGGTCCACAACAGGGCTCCTGGACAGCAAGGCCACCCAAATGCTCCAGGAGCTGTTCTATCAGTGAAGTCAGAGCCATACTGACCAGGTCTAGTGAGGGAACACCTGCCCCATGGCCCGCAGGGGCCTCAACCGGTGCCCCTGCCCTGGCAGCCCGCCTCTCATGGCAGCACAACAGCTTCCGGAGAGCGCTGACCGGCGGAGGCGTCCTCTGCACTACGTCTTGCCCACCCCAGCCATGGTGCCGTCCCTATGGCCACTCCCGATTTCTAGCTCCAGCTCAGGCCTCTCCTCTGAACTTCAGACCCTGCTGGCTGGACGTCTCCACTCAGGATCTCACAGTGCCTCGAACCCTAACAGTCCAGAGGCAACCCCACTGTTCCCCCAATCTATCCCTCCTCCTGGGTCATCTCTCAAAGGCACGGAGCATTCCTGACTCTTCCTCCTGCCTTAAGACTAACATCCGACCCCTTTACTACTCAAGGTGCATCCAGGGACGGACAGCCGGGCCATCACCTGGAAGCTGGTGTAAGATAGAGTCTCAGGCCCATCCCAGCCCTACCAATGGGCATCTGCATCTGGACAAGAGGACCAGGTGACCTGTGCACTCGGTTAAGTTTGAGAAGTGCAGGTCTAAACTCAACAGTCCTTTCACTCTGCCTCCTACATTTCTCTCAGGTCCGCCCCTACCCCTCCATCCCCCTCTCCACCATCATCTCCAAGCCTCTGACATCTTCCTAATCAAACTCCACAATCCCACCTTCACATCCTACTCCAATGCCTCTTCCCCCAGGAGCTGGAAGGACCCTGTGAAATGTAAATCTGATCATAAGCCCATATATAAAGGCTTGAAGTGGCATCCCCCTTAGCCTCAACTGTGAAGACAAGATTTCTTTCATTCGTTGACTACATTTTTACTGAGCAACTTCTGTGTACCACCACTCTACACAATGAGAACAGTGAGCAGAACAGACAAAAAACCCTGCCCTCATGGAGCTTACAGTCTACTGGGGAAAAGAGATAATAAACACTTAATAATGTAAAAACTTTAAATATGAGGTATGTCAAGTGGTGACAAATGCTTTGAAGAAAAATAAAGCACAGCAAATTTAAACAAGGTCATCAGAGACCTCAATGAGAATATGACATACGAGGGACGGCCTGAAGGCAATGATGAAGTGATGAGGGTATCTGGGAGGAAAGCATTCCAGGCAGAAGGAAGAGCAGGTGCAAAGGTCCTGAGGTAGAAGCATACCTTAGTTGGTCAGAGGAGGAGGATGGGATGGAGAAGGACTGGCCAGGAGATGGACGGAAAGCAGGAGGGTGAGTTTTCCTGTGCAAAATGTATTTCAAGAAGGAAGAAGTATTAAGCTATGTCAAATGCTTCTAAACTGAATTCAATAACCAAAGCAGCCCCTGTGGAGTGGCGGAGAGCAAAGCCAGGGACTGTCTTCTAGATATTTTGCTGTCAGGGAGAGCAGAGAAAGCATAGGTTGTGAGGCTGAGAAAGGCTGGGAGGACTGACAGCTCTTCTGTTTTCAAGAGCTGTCTCCCTTTCTCCAGATTCAAACCTTCAGGCTGGGACCTCTCAGCAGGTTTCGGACTGTTGTCATTCTTGGGTCTAAGCCCTGCTCTTCTGCCTTCTCCTAATTCACGTCCTTCCCTCTTCCCATAGCAGGTCATCTGCGCTCATGCTTCCAGCTCAGCCACATGGGGCCACAGGTGAGGACAAGGCAGTGGGCAAGCGAGTGCCCGTCCTGACTGTACCACACACCTGGAGATAATTATTTTCCCCAAATAGGAGCTATAAATTTTTCTGAAATTCCAACTATGCCTCCCTCTAAGTCGTGAATGTTTTCAAACTTCAAGAGTCTCCATTAAAATGCAGATGTCCCAGCTAGCCAGAAGGCAGGGAGCCTGACTTGGGCACCTTTATAATCTTTCTTTTTCATTGTAATCCATCCCTCCCAGAGCTAATTCACAGGGAGGCCCACGATTCCCCAGGCACCAAGTTAAATCCTTTACCTCTCATTCAATCCTCAGAATACAGATTCTTTTATTATCCACACTTCACAAATTAAACTGATTCTCTAAGAAGTGTAAGTAACTTATCCACAGTCCCAGAGCTAGAAAGTAGCGAACGCTATCTAACTCCAGCGCTCACATGCTTGAGTTTTTGCTGTGTGTGTGTGTGTGTGTGTGTGTGTGTTTTAATTTCTTCCACTGTTTTGGTGTTTTGCTGGTCTGTTGACTTTTTTTTTCACTTCTTAAAAATTGTGGCAAAACACATAATATAAAACCTACCATCTTCACCATTTTAAAATATACAGTTAGGTGGCTTCAAGTACGTTCACAATGTTGTGCAATACTCACCACCACAGAAATTAGTTCCAGAATTTTTCATCACTCCAAAAGGAAACTGATGTGTTGATTTCTGAATGAGTAATACATTAGTGTAGTTCAAAAGCCAACATTTATTAGAAGGCTTTGTCTTATCCTTGCATCAATCTGTCCAGTTCTCACTTGGCTGTGAAATATTTCTTACACATACAGAAGCCATGTATATACATCTATAAATTTAAGCCAACACAAAGATAAGAGCCTTATTTATCCTTTTTTTTTAACACAAAAGATAGTATACTGTGCATTCCACTTCTTTACTCCAAGTATCTAGGGAGAACTTTATTGGTACATAGAAAGTTTCACCATTCTTTTTCATTTTTTTTTTAAGTATCATTGATTCACGATTCTTTTTTAAATAACATAGTAGTCCACGTCATCAATGTGAAATAATTTAGGTAATCAGTTCTCTGTTAATAGGCATTTGGTTGTTTCCAATATTTTGCTATTTAAAATAATTTTGTGGTGAGTGACCCTGTACTACCACATCATTCCGTTTGTGTGAAAATAACACACGCTAGGTATATTCGCAAAGAAAGTTCCCTGGTCAAGGGGATATGAATGCATAATGGTGACAGGTGTCAAAATGTACGGCTTGTGGGATGGTACCAAACAAACGCCCTTTAAAGTGGCATGAGAATGAGGGCCCATGTGCTCACCCAACATAATGTGCTAGCTCCCCATGGCTGGAACTAGTGCCAAAGCCGCTTTTGTCTATGGCTTTTTGCCTGCCCACCCGACTCATTTTCGCCCCTTCCTCTGCTAATAAAACTCCCCACCTTTACTTTAGGCATCCACTCCTCTCCCACTGGAAAGGACTCTTGTGGTCACAATACCCACACCAGCCACAGGAATGAACTCCTGACTCAGGCTGAGCCAATCAGAGTTCCCCACCCCCACATGGAGACTGATGGGGAGATGGGCGTGTGATCCAGGCCAATCAGAACTCCTTAGGCTCTGGAGCCGGTGAGGAGGAGTTTTCCCTCACTGAAGGAAACAGGGGTTAAAATGTTAAGACGGCATTTGCAACCATGGTTCCAACATCACAGGGAGAGATGCCAAGAGAGGTTGCTCCTGGTCCTGGATCCCGCTGTTCCTGAGCCCAGCCTTTTCCACAGATGGGTTATGCCAGCCAATAAATCCCGTTTTGTTTGGCCAATTCAACCTGGGCTTCTGTCACTTGCCTCTAAGAGTCCTGACTAATACACTGTATACAGTCCCAATTTTGTTATAGAGAAAGAGATGTAGATGCAGCTGTAAGTATATTGTGAGGGAGGCTATGTGTCCGAATAGAAAAAAGACCAGAAGAAAATATATTAAATGTTAATAGTGGTTATCTCTGCAATTCCCCATCTGGGACTGCAGATGATTTTTATTTTAGTATCTGTACTTTTCTGTGTTTTCCAAATTTTCGGCAAGGAACATGGATTTTAAAAATATAATAAACATTTCTTTAAAAAATCAGATTGGCAAGCAGCAACTCAGAAAATACTCAGAGGAAGGTTCTGAGCCCATGCAGTGGTCAGCGACAGCACAGATGTCCACCCCGGAAGCCCGTTCTTCAGGGTCAGTGCATCCTGAGGTGGCTGCTGGCAGGTCCCTGAGGGTATCCACAGGGTGGGCACAAAACCCAAGCCTTCCATCCTGTGACCACAAGCTCTGGTCTGTGTCTAAAGGTCAGCCCAGAGCCAGGACTCGCATCTCCACACTCCTCCTGGAGCCCATGCTGAGCCCCCGAAGTTCCCACCCAGCACCAGTCCCCTAGGCCTCCAAGGAGAGCCCTGCCAGGCCCTGGCATACACGCGTGCATGAGCCCACCAGCCTGGGAAAGAATGTCTGGGCAACAGGAGTGCTCACACAAGGTGGCCCAGTCCCCCAGCACCTGCTCCCGGGCTGACCCTCCCAGCAGCACAGGACAGTAAGTGGACGTGCAACAGAGACCTTCAAAGTTGAAGTGGAGGCCCTCAGCTTCAGAACGTGGGCTGTAGAGAAGGGAGGGCTGTTAATTCCCTGAGTCCCCAGGGCACTCTGGCTTCACATGCATCTCAGTTTTCATGGACACCAGGCTCGAGCCACCTCCACTATCTACCCCATCTTCAACTAGAAAACACTCTCCTCCATCTGTTCTACATACTAGGGCTCTGGATATAATTATTTTTTTCATTTACCACGTTAGCCATTTTTGAGTGTGCAATTCAGTGGCATTCACTATCATGCAACACTCACACTATCCACTTCCAGAACTTTTCATCCTCCCAAACAGAAACTCTGTATTCATTAAATGCACTAACTACCCCACTCTCACCCCCGACTCCAGCCCCAACCCCTGCCACCCAGACCCTGGTAACCTCTATTCTACTTTCTGTCTCTATGAATTAACGTATTCTAGGCACTTCATGTAAGTGGAGTCATGCAGTCTCTGTCCTTTGGTGTCTGGCTCAGTTCACTTAGCATGTTTCCTCGGTTCATCCATGTTTTATCAGAATTCCATTCCATTTTATGGCTGAATAATATCCATTGTATGGATATACCACATTTTGTCTATCCATCCATCTGCTGAAGGTCACGTGGGTTGCTTCCACCTTGGGCTGTTGTGAATAATGCTGCTGTACGTATGGGCATGTAGACAGATGTCTGTTCGAGTCCCTGCTTTCAGTTCTTTAGGGTATTATATCTAGGAGTGGAATTGCCGAATAAGATTTTTGTTTACATAGATAATTCCATTAAAGAACAAAGGAAAATCACTCATTAGTCCTGGTCCCAATTCACAGATAGGGAAACTGAGGGGGCCACGGTTTGAACAGCCTATACATTTAGGATCACGCATGGTGCTGCCTCCCTTGGGTTTTTCTGTGAATGTTCTGGCTGCCCCTCTGCCTTGCTATCTGGGGCCCCTACCTCTCATACCCCTGAGAGGTCTTCGGGGCCTCCAGTAGGAGGACTGACCACAAAGAGCCAGCCCCCACTTCCAGCCAAGGCTTTGTAACCAAGAGCACCCACTGGCTAGGCAGCCAGAGGATACAGCAATCTGTATGCAAGGAATCCAGACTTTCCGGGTTGAGGCGCAACTGGGCCCCACAGAGTATCAGCAAAAGAGGATGGGGAAGCATTACCAACCCCAGAGCTGAGGGCCAACCATGACCGAGGCCAGGCTGACCCCCCAGAGGAGGTCCAGCGCATTCACACATCTGCCTGATGAACGCCTCAACGTTCAGGATGGACTCGGGGAAAAGGTGGTCCAAGGAGTGTGTTTACTAAGGCTGAGGATCCAGTGCACCTCAGCATGGAAGAGAGAAGCCCTCACACAGCTGAGGTGGAGGGGGCATCTCTGTCCCTGTGTGAGTGCCAGCAGTCACAGCCATCAGTGAAGCGGACGACACTGGACCCAGACGAGACAACGAAACCACCATGGCCAGTAGAGCAGACAGCTGCTGTTTTTTCCTGCCCGGCCTCTATCATCTGCTCTTCAGAGAGCAACACACCAAATTTCCTGGGGTGACCACCCCTCCTATTCTCTCAGTCCATCTCTGGAACCAGGAGTGGGCAACCAGACCCAGACTTGGCTAATCTGTGTATCCCATCCCTCCAGCCAAGTTCAGGGACAGACACAGATCCACGGTGTCCAGTGTAAGTCATCCCTGGGACTCCTGCTCAAATTATTGGGAAACAGATTTACTTTTCCTGTTGGTGTTGCTGAACTAGCAGAACTGGGGCAGCCATCATCTCTCTTTGTGGACAACCTGAGGACAAAGTCAACCCAAAGGAAAGTGTATTCTAGAGATAGGGAGAAAGAACCAGTATCCGAGGATATCCTTAGCACCTGGACCCAGCCATACCTGAATCTGTCACCCTTGAACTTTCCAGTTACATAAACCAATGCATTTCTTTTTTTCATTAATTTGAATTGGGGTCTGTTGGTTGCAACCAAAAGATTCCTAATTGAGCTAAACTCCCAATCAGAAGAGTCATTTTGGGGGTACTACCCACCACCCCCAACCCAAAAACTCTCTATTCCCAAACCACTGGTTAAATAGAATTGTAATAAAAACAAATGTTATAGAACTCTTACTTCAACTCTATCATATAGAACTCTATTCAGTCAGTAATACTGACTGGTTGTTTTTCTGTGCTAGCTGGGTTACTAACTGCCATGTGAGTTTGGAGAGGGCAGGAAGCAGAGGCTACCCTGCCCTTCCCTCCCTGGCATTCCACACGAACCACAAAATGCCCTCAGGTGATCTTGACAGCCTCATTTCCCACTATTCCCCAACATGAAATCCATACCATAGTCCAGCTGGGCTCTGAACGTGTGCTCTGCTCTTCCTACCTCCATCCTTCACTTACCTTGTCCCATTTGACTAAAATGTTCTGCCCCACTCCATCTCCTCATTCAGAAACCTTGTGGTCTCCAAGGCCCACCTCAAATGCCACCAACCAAAGCCTTCCTTGGGTGGTCTCTCCTTTCTTTTGACCTCCGGGCCACCTTATACCTCTTCTCCAGCACCCACCATCTTCTGCCATGGGTTCATATTACATGTCTGGTCTCTTCTTCTGGGGCACAGGCCAGTTGAGGCAGAGAGGGTGTCTTATTCTCCTCCTGTACTCTATTATCCAGCGCCTGGTGGACATCTGGCACTCCATAAATTTTGATGGAAGTGAATTGAAACAGCACGAATGAATGTTTGGAACACAACCCATTTATAAGGAGCCCTGCTGCCTGTATTTGCATTTATGAAGGAGAAAGAGAGGACAAATGTAGCAAAGCGGAGTGGCAGCCCTTTCCAGAAGGAAGGGGAGGGACAGAGGAACTGAGATGTGGAAGCCAGGTGTCCCTGTTCCTATCACTTGCACCATGGCTAAGTTCTGCCTCTGCGGCGCTGTGCCCCTGGGGGCCTTCTCAGCTGTCAGTAACTGCCCTTTGTGGATGTCACACTCAAAAGCCCTTGCTGGCACATTTGCAGATGTAGTTTTCAGACAGCTTGTTTGAGTTACCTCTTGATTTACACAGTTTCTGCCTTTGCATCTCAGATTAAATCTTATTAAAATAAATGTTCTATTAAAATGCAGATGGCACAGGTAACCTGGGCTCCAGCCAGTACCTTCCGGTTCTCATAGAGAAGCAGGAATTTCTGTTCTAATTAGCAACGACAGCAGCCAGACCTCTCAGCTTATCTAAAGACCCTTCTTCCACTCTAGGCTCCACCATCCCCTGAACCCAGCTCAGGCCTAGTATTCAAAAGAAGCCCAGTTGCCAAGAGGCCCATCCAGTCCCTTCCTTAAAAAATAATGAGAATATGCTAAGGTACTCCAGTTCTTAATACTTCTAAGCTTTTCCATATACCTGGTATGTGTGTCAAGACACCAGAGCTGCATTACAGTCCACTTCATAGGTACCAGAACTCAAAGGCAGACAGGTTAAGTAACTCGGCCAGGGTCACTATGTAACTGGGGATGGGAGGAAAGGCAAAGAATGTGGCATCAGACAGATCTGGGTTGGAATCCCAGCTCCACAGTATAAGCTAAATGACACTGGGTATGTCACTCCTTTCAGGCATCACCCCTTTGGAACCCTGGTTTCCTCCTCGATAGAAAATGCAGGTGATGATAATAAGCTCTGTGCAGGGAATGAAACGAGATCAGTGAGGTTTGATCGGTGCCATGCCCGGAGCGCAGCTCAGTACAAGTGCCCATCGCTGTCCCTTCTCTTGTGACTCCTGAGTTTTTTACTGCAATGCATAGCCTCTCACAATTTGTTATTTTGAATTGGGGGCAAATATGGAGGGTCAGGGAGGAGGAACATCTAAAGGCAAATTGCAAGTGGCCATTCTGCAGCCCAGCTCCTGCAGGGAGCCCAACCAGGCTGCCAGGACCTCTCATTTCCAATCAAGATGGACCTGCCCCAAGCCAAGGGAACCCAAAGGGCATGCGGGGCTGGGACTTGACCCGTAGCCTCCACATTCAGTTGGTTACACCTAGAGCTCCCCAGCCTGGAGCCTCCAGCTTCCAGCTGTACACCCAACTCCAAGGGGTGGAACAGGAGGCACAGGTGGGGCCAGGTATGGATGCTGCAATGAGCACGAGGCAACCAGCCCTGTCCTGAGCAGGCAGCTGGCAGCCTAGGTGCGACGCGATAAGACAGGCCCAGCCAACATTGCCAGAGCTTCTGACTTCTCGGGGAAAGACGGAAATACAGATTCGCTACATGGCAACTTATAATTCTAAAATAACAGCTTAAAAGGAAAAAACATACGTGGGCCCAACAAAGCCCCTCAAGAATAGGCAGGGCTTGGTTCCTGTGCTGTTCCCTGCTCTATCCCAGGGCCTAGAACGGAACCTGGCACAGAAAAGAGGCTTCCTGAGATATGAGAATTCTGCAGGGGCCTGCTGCCAACCCCTGCTTCAGACTGCAGACTCCTGGACACCAAGCGAGCGGCAGTCCCCGCTCTCTGACAGGTCGCGGGTGGTGTGGCACAGCGGAAGACAGTGTAGACAGTGAAAAACAAGGGGAGGTCCTGCCTCCAGCTTTACTAGGCATCTGTCTTGTAAACCAGGCGGGTACTATGCTCTGTACGGGGGCTCTCACGAGTTGTTTTACCCCCGAGAGGAAGAGCTCACGACAACAGGTATCAGAACCGCACCGGGACTCAACCGCATGTATTCCGTGTGGTTGGTAAAGAGCTTTACAGTAAAGAAACAGAGAAAGGAATAGGAGGGGAAGACCAGGGGAGGGGTAGCTCTAATCTCTGGGCTGCTCTCTCTGGCTGCTCTCTGCCTTTGGAGAAGTGGACTAACCATGAGGCCTGCAGAGTCAGCTAACCCCCAGAGACTCTGGGAAGGACTTGGCCAGAGCACCAGCCTTCATGAAACAAAGAGGTCACAACTGATAAGCTTAAAAGCAAGTGACAATTTTTCAACGCCCCCCTTGCTCCAAGGGCAATGAATAAAGACAGCATTGGTTGGAAGGAGAGCAGAAGGTGAAACCAGCTCACTCACCTCTAGAAATCAGTATGGATTCTTTGACACCTTCCTCTTCAGGGTTCAACTAGGGCTCCCCATGCAGAAATCCCAACTCACCAAATCCCAGACATGCTCCTCCCTTGTGGTGTCAAGCCTACCCCAACTACCAGCCGACACAAGACAATGGGCCTGACTCCACATTGAGTATAACTCGACTGCAAGGTCAGGAAGGAGGCTGCTGGGGTGCCGGAGCTGGATCTGGGAGGTGTCTACGCAGGGGGATGCACATGTGGAAGTCACCTGAGATCTGTGCCCTTACTGTATGTATGTTATGCTTCACTACATTTATAATAAGGACAGCGGCATGTATGAAGCACTTCTCAGAAGCCGGCCTCTACGTAAGTGCTTATCCTGGGTTCCAAATAACACAATAAACAGTTAAGAACACAGCCTGGGAACCTCAACAGGCCTGATTTAAAATCTCTCCTTCACTTCTGATTCTGCCCTAAGCATGCTCCTCAACCTCTGAGCCTCTGTCCCTCAGCTGGAAAACAAAGACAATAATTGGCAGAATTATGACAGATAAGCAAGTAAGCGCTTAGCACAGGCCCAACAAATTAAGCTCCAAAGGGTGTTGGCTTGTTATGACCATTCAACCTTCAGCAACCCAGGACATCGGTGCTATTGGGCCCATGTTAAGATATGAGAAATGTACCCCCTTCCTACCAACAGCGTCCCTAAAACCTCAGGCATTTCTATACCATCTTTCCAATTTTTCCCAAATCTATGTGCCACCTGACTATTCCTTTTCTTAATGCTTTTCTTTAAATTGACTTGCAATATTTGACTCCAATTTACTTTTTTAAAATGTTATGCAACTATTGTATCACTTGCCAGAATTCATTTTTTTAAACAGCTATTAAAATAAAAAACACTTGTCCACCTGAAATCATCTTGCCTACCTCATTTACTTTTTATGGATTCAGGAGGCAAAGGAACTGTGGGGTGGGGCGTAGGGGGGACAGGAGGTCTCATCTGCTTAAAATGACTGAGAAACTTCCTGAGCCCTTCGGCAGCCCCCGTTTGCACAGAAGTGATTTTCACTGGTTTAACTGAAGCAGGCCTGGCAAGCCCTCTATCTGGCAACATCCTGGTAACCAGCCATCTGTGCACCATGCAGGCTCCAAAGAGATAAAGCTGCATTTAGAAAAATTTGCTAATGGTGACCATTCACTAATTCAGACACCAACTGACCACTCTTTGGCATGAATGAACGGAACCCACCTCTGCCTATCAGACAACAGCTCCAGGACCCAAGATCTAGGAATCCAGAGTCAACACAGCCCTGGCATCCAGCCCCGGCTAAGGATGACCAGGACTGAGCCTGGACTCTCATGTCTATGGGTCCTCAAACCACACAGAGGTAGGAAAGGAGAGGAATAACAACAGAACAGCACGTGTGCGAGGAATCACTTGCATTTCTCTCCAAAATTTCTTCTGGGAGAAGGAAGGAGTGGGAAAGGAAAAACTCCCCACTCTCAGACAAGAAAAGGGCACCTTTAATCTGTGTCAGAGGGTGCTGTGGTATTAAGAGGACCTTGGGGTAGCTGGCAATACACGCATTCTGCCTGGGGAGTCACTGAGTCTCATGAGCACCCTTCATTCATTCGGCCAATATTTACTAAGCACTTCCTATTCTGGACAATGGGGACCCAGAGAGGAAAAAGTCTAAGTCCCTGCTCTCAGCTCACATTCTAGGGGAGGGAACAGTCAATACGTTCTTTATCTCATAAGCTAGATAATGGGAAGTACCATGGAGGAAATAGATCGAGGTAAAGTACTAATGGCTCGAGTAGGCTACTTAGTTTGGGTGGTCAGGGGAGTCCCTTTGGAGGAGATGACATTTGAGTTGAGAACTGGATGAGGAGGAAGCACCATTCCATTAAGTCAGTGTACACAGCATGGGTAAAGGGCCTGGGGCAGGAACAAGTTTGGCATAGTCCAGAAATAGAAAGAAGGCCTTTGCAGCAGAAGTACGGTGATCATATGGTGATAGCAGTGAGTGCAGAGGGAAGTGGAAGGAGGTGAGGTCCGAGAACCAGGCAGGGGATGTCAGCCCAGCTTCGGAGTTTAGATTTCACTTAAAGCATGATGGAAAGCCTATAGAGAGCTTTCTGCAATAGAGATAGTTGATTTTATTTGTATGTTTAAAACTCCACTCTGGCCACCATAAGGAGAATGGACAAAAGGGACAAGAAGCAAGGAGACCAAAAACTAGATTAAAATGTGGTTCAAAAGGAATCAAATAAATTCATTATGCCTCAAATTCTGGCCCTTAACTCTAAGAGCCTAACTCCTCAGACTCTCTGTGAGGTTTAAAATAGGAAGCTGGTTAAAGAGGGATGTTTTTTCTTTAAAGCAATGACAGCCAACTGGGTGGCATTCATGCATCAGACAAGAGAGGGTGAGTAACAGGCCCTTCTACAAAGGGCAGGACCCAGCCACCTCCTAAGAACAGAACAAGCACCCATCTGTTCTGGGGCCAGGGGGCGGATCAGCTCCCTTGTGCCCCTTCCAGCCCTGGGACTCTGGGACTCCCAACAACAGAACTCCTAGACACTTCACAGGCTCAGACCCCATGTCTGGCCAGCTTGCAGGGCTGTCCCTGGCTTTCCCATGGCAGAACCTAAATATACCCTGTGATACCAGCCTTCAAACCCTCAACACAAATCAATCACAGCCCCCCAACAGCACAAAGTCAGATAACTAGACAATCTACAATGGCACAGTCTTGTCAAAGAAAAAACAAACCCAAATCTAATAGAGCCCCAAAAATTAAATACCAATTTACAGTAACACAGGGGACAACAGAAGGTACCATCCACAAAATCCTGACTGTGGGAAGCTCCCTAAGATAAACAAACCAGCTTCTTCAATAAAGAAATTGTAAGGGGGAAAAAAAAGAGTTGGAGGAGAAAACTTGTATCACCAATCATGCTGGATTTTTTGAATCGTGACTCTTGAAAAACTTTTATGAGACAAGCAGAGAAATCTGAACATTGACTGAATATGATAGCAAGAAATGACTTAACTTGGGGAGTATGATAATGTAGGGAGTATTATGCTTTTTAGAAGCATCCTTATCTTTCAGATGCATACTGAGATATTTAAGAATAAAATGACATAATGATAATATTGTAGGGGTATGGGTTGGTAAATAAATGAAACAAGATTGGCCATGAGTTGATAATGGCTGCCACTGTGTGTTGTATTATTATATTACACCACTCTCTCTATTTGTTTGCATGCGTGAAAACTTCCACAATAAAAAGCTGGTATTGTTGTGAACTCTAGGGATGGGCTTTTTCCAGAAATCTACACAGTAATAATCCACTAGACCCTATACCCAACGCGGAGGGATTACATTCATCAGATGCGCTGTCCTCCACAGAACCGGCCATTAGTGATTTGCTGAATGAGTGAATCCATATTTCCTTCCTCATAAACCCCCTGGTGAGGGCTGACCCAAAAAACTACCCCCTGTAAGAAGTGGATTTCTTTTTCATTTATGCTAACTGATCCTCAGTTCAGAATGTCACACCCAAGGTCACACAACTTTATCCACACCTTTTAGAATGGACATATTTTGAGTGTTTCTCTGGCTCGGTCCATCCCACCAAAGGTACCTGTTTCCCCCTCACAAGACAGCACTCTGCCCAACCTACCCACTTCCACCATCACTGAGGTGGTGCTCTGGATTTCACCCTGATGTGCCACGTCTATGGGAAAGCAGGCTCTGAAAATCAAAATGCTTTAAGGAGCTCTCCATTACAATGGTTTCCAAAATGCCATCTCCAAGGAAGGCTCCATTCAGGGGCCTCCTTGGAACCAGGCTCAAATCTAATAGGCTCTCAAACATACCACCATATTACAGAATCCCAGCTGATGGAATCACTGGGAGACGGTCAGAAAAAGGCAGAACCTCCAGGTCATCTCACAACTCCCCCAGAGAGTCCTCAAATCAAAACTGATGAGCACTACACCAGTTCTCCAGGAGGCAAACTGAGGCTGAAGCTTTAAGTACAGCCCTCAGGATGACCAAGGGTGCCCGGGAGTCATCTGGTTCTGGGCCCCCCTGTGTCATTATCATCCTCTTCAGCATACCTACATGCTAATATTTCCAATGGACTGGGAGGGCAGGAAGAAAACGAGGATCACCAGGCCATCACTGTGCCACATGGGACCATTTCACCTCTTAAGGCCAACAGCCAGGAGTGTTATCTGTATTAAGTCTATCAATTAGAGGTGCCAGGAAGATCAATGGTTGGATGGAGCCCTCTGGGAAGGATGAAGAAGGGCCCTGTGATGAGAGGCGGGAGGAAGGAGAAACTCAGCAAATTTAACACCCAGCATGGGGCTTGGGGGGCACTTAAGAGAGGTTGGCAGCTGCAGCCTGCTGCAGGCCCTGCCATGGCTAGCACCCACAGAGCAAGGTCAATAGTGAGCACTGCACTCATTTCAGACGCTTAGACAAAGAAACTCCAGATTACAGCAAGGGGAGTAAAGGTCATTTAGCACCAACATGAAAATCAATCCCACTCTCTCCTTAGGTAAGTTAAGTCCATGGCTAAAGCCATCAGGATGGCAGGAACAATAGCAGAATGGGATGAAGGCAGGGACTGGGAGGGCCCCCAATGTCTGCTGCATTGCAGGGAAGGGTACAGTGCATCCAGGAGGAAAGACAAGATGCCTTGAGCCTAGGGCATCCTTACCCCAGCCAAACCCTTCCCGCCCCTGCCCAGGTCCTTCCTTGGGCCTCACTGCATCCCTCCAAACTCTCTCCGCCCTGGCCCATGCCCACCTGGCCACCTCCTTGGCCCATGTATAGCTAGTCTTGACTACTGGTAGGGCTTTTACCTTGACATTTCACTGTGGTTCCCAGGGGCACTGGCCCATGGAGGAGGGAGTGGGAGTAGTTCTAACCAAACCTCTTCATCCTCATGCAGCACCCCATTCCTTTCAGATGCACCTGCACCCACGTTATCTCACTTGAGCCTCACCAGCCTTTATGTACAAACAGAAACTAAGGCTGGAAGAGATTCCATCCACACTATCACAACACAGTCAAGGGATGAGCCGGGACTAGACCCTTTAGCTCCCTGTGCAGGGACTTTTCAACCCCACCACACTTTCTACACCCAGAGACAGGGGCTGGCCTGATGCACCTGCCTCCCCATCAAGCCATCGTCCTTCAGATGCATCAAAAGAGGCCCACACGACTGAGAACAGCCGTCTCATATCCTTATGACTTTAGAAAACTGGCCTTGTTCATTCCTCCTCCACATATAAAATACTAACGGACAGAGAATGGAAGAGAACCAAAGACTCGTAGAAAATAGAGCCTGCTAGCAGTTCCTTCTGCTAGACAAGTGACTTTCCCAGCATCAGCCATCACAAATCACCTGCACGATTTCTGCCCTATTCCATACCATTTGTACTATTACTACTATGTCTATTATACAGTCATTCTTGTAATTTAATATTTAATTTAAAGTGATACTTCATATCACCACCACAAAGGGGAAAATAACTACCCCTAGCCATAACTAGGAGAAAATCCTAAAAATAAATAGTACAAAAACAACCTAAGTTGTAGGCAGGTACTGTTGCCCCATTTAAAGTCCTTAAACCAGAGGTTTGCTCCCTCTTCTGTTATAAAAGGGAGATTAGCAAGTGTTAAAAAGGTGTTAAAGCCAGACTAGCACCGCCTGAAACTCCCCTTCGAAAAATTCACAAGGATTAGCAGAGAACTGAAAAGGGAAGAACTTTCTCACTAGGTGACTCAATGTTATTTCATGCTTAACCACCTCAGGTCATGTCACTGGAGACTCATGCTATGCTGGGGGAAACATCAAATTAGGCTATGTTATAGGAAGGGGAGAGGAGGGATGGGAGACGACCATACCAC
>JAQQAC010004778.1:6155682-6225410 GCA_029783875.1 Phataginus tricuspis | reverse complement strand
GCTCCCCAAAGTCAGACCATTCACATACCACCTTCACAATCTGTCTTAACGTACTACTCGGTTATTTACTTACCATTTGGCTTTAATTAAATCAACTCTCTTTTTTACTTCATTTCAAAAGAAAACATTACTACCACCCTAAATGAAAATCTATTACCACTTACCATTCAATCACAAAAAAAAATACAAATTTATTAAATTCTAGCTCAACACCATTGCCTGAGGAAGGCTCTGAGCCTGAAGCACCTTTGTTAAAAGAGGAAACAGACAAGTGTTCGGCGTTAGCCACTCACTTGCCACCAGATGAAGACATAGTCCCTGAAGATATCGCAAAGTTGGAAAGAGAATGGAAAGGGAACAGTTTTCACATAGTGAGTCAAAGTTCTTCTAAGGCCACATCCATAGGGCGCTTTGCACTAGACCACAAAGGCTAGACATATCTAGACCCCAAGGAGTGAGGTGAGAGAGGACTGCAGTGGACAGAGAAGGGGTCTTCTCCCAGATTCCAACCCACCCAGCAGTGTCCCAGCTCACAGGACCTCAAAGGCTTGGTCCAGCGCCAGCTCCCACCCTCCAGCCCACAGTCACTGAGAACAAAGTGCCAGGCAGCTGCCCGCCTGGGTCTCTGCCCCCAATCAGGGGAAACCCAAAGGCTGAGGGGGCCTGGGTGGGAATCGGGGGAGTGGGGGAGGAGAGAGAGAAAAGTTAATCACAAACAGAGGGCAGACAGCTGCACATCCCATTCCTAAGGGGCCCGTGGAGTGAGACAGACACGCATGCTTGGTCCTGAAGAAAAGGGCCTTCTGTGCCTGGGAACCCACTCCAGGATGGACACGTCCGTGTGGAACTGGGAGTCAGCCCCACTGCCCCCGCCCTGGTCTGAGACAGAGCCCAGAGCAAGCGTTACACACACACACACCCCAACGCCACTGCTCCACAAAATGAATGCGACCCTCTTGGCCAGGACTGGGGGTAAGTATCAAGAGAGGCTCTGGAGCCAGGAGGGTGGGGCCTTTTATGAAAACCAGGTATCTTCAGATGGCTTACTCCTCCCCTTCTGCAGAGGAAAGCATTCTCAGCCATCCTGACGGATCACACAACCTTTGGGGCAATTCAGGAGTTATAAACATACAACTTTAGACCTTGTCACAACAGGACAGCAACCCCTCTCTCTTAGGCCTTTGGGACACATCCATATATACACCAGCTTGGAGAAATCCCCAAGAAGCCTCTCACATCTCACTTCTGCAGAGCACTCACACCTGTAAAGGGACTGGCATTGACTCTTGGCAGGTACATCAGCGCCCCCTGCTGGGCTACGTTACAGTTGCATCTCTGGGATACCATCACGAGGGGGAGAGAGGGAGGGAGGGAAAAATTGGGAAGGTCATTTGAGGTGAAGAGGCAGTTTCTATTTTGAAAAGAGAGACACACACACAAGAGGGGGCTTTGCCAACACAGTGATTCTCCTCCCAGCTCCTAATCTTCCCTCCTGAAGCTCCATCAGCCCCCAAAGGGATCCATCCCACAACAACAGGGTCCTTCAGTGACATGGACAGGCCATGCCCAGGCCAGGTTAGAGGGCTCAAAGACAAGCTTGGGAACCCCAGCTCAGCCATCTTTCATGGGGCCACACATATTATACTGAACAGAGGATCTGGCTCCGATTTTGGAAACAGATCTCAGCGACTGGGGTGGCATTTCCGAGCTCCAGGGAAAGGAAACCATGCCCGAGGAAACCCACAGATCCCACCCAGTGGCAGGCATCCAGTCCTTGGGCTGCACATCATTTGGCACCCAGAGCTTGCAAGACATGATGTCCATCAGAACTTTGCTGATTTCCTGTTTAGGGGCTACAAAAAGGGGGGAGGAGAGGGACGTAAGTTCTTCATCTGTTTCTCAGGTCACTGAAAGTATTTGGGATATTTATTTTTGGCTCATTTATGGAATTTTGAATCCATGAACTTAGGTGGCATGACTGTAATTTTTCCCACAGTAGGAACATTCAAAAGGATTCTTCTGTGTGTCAAATTTCTGATGAACATGAAGAAGTAAACTTTGTATGGAGGCTGCCAGGGGTCACTCCAGAGAATCAGGAGCCCTTGAGCCCAAGAGCTGGGTAGCCTACAGCACAGTCCCCTCACACCCAGGGTCCCCCAGCCCCCACCTCACTGTTTACCAAACCTCCCCAGCCACTCCTGCTGAAGCCACTCCCAACTCTAGGGTTTCTGGGGCTGCTTGGAAAAGTGGGAAGGAAAGCTGTCTTTCCATAATATTAGCAACATTGCTTAGCAACATCGTTCAAAGCAAGAACCAGCAGACTCTCCAAAAACTGATTCTATTTAGCTCTACAAAGAACAGCATGGTTTCTTATACATGTATTATTTATATGTTATTTTATATATTCAGTAACGCCTTCTGTGCCTGGCTTCCTCGGGAGATGATGTATTACACCTAAGTGAGATTTCCAGACAACTAGAACACTGAGTGGCAAAACTTTTTGTTTGTTTGTTTGTTTGCTGGCTTGCTTTTATTGTAATGACCTTGGCTAGAAATTTCTCTAAAATGTTCTACGTATTTTTGTCCTTTTTAAAAACAGGTTTAATGTCACCTTTTCTTGGTGACTCACAGCCGCTATTATCAATACCAACTACCATACTGAGCTAAAACTCAACTATGAACTAAAAGGCCATTAAGGTGAAGACCCATATGTCCCTACACTTAATGACCCCAAACAGCTGTGGTACAAAGATACCGCAGTGGAGGAATAAAAACTAAAAGAGTCTGCAGTCAGACAAACCTGAGTCAGAATCCCCTCTCAAGCTTTCACTATCTGTATGACCTTAGGCTAGAAATTTTACTTCTCTGAGCCTCTGTTTTGCTGCCTATAAAACGGGGATGACAAGAGGGTCCCTCCTCCTCGTGTTCTTGCAAGAATTAAATGAACATACATGGTCCACAAAGACCTGTATGGAAATGTTCAGGGTAGCTTTATTCAAACTGGACAATCCATCAACAAACTGTGAAATACCATTCAGCAATTAAAGGAACCGAATACTGATACATGCAACAACATGGTTGAATTTCAAAAACCTTATGCTGGGTGAAAGACGGCAGATACAAAAAAAGACTTTCTGTATGATTCCATTTGTATGAAGTTCTAAAATGGACAATCTGAGGTACAAAACATTAGAGCAACGTTTGCCTCGGGGTGAGGAATTTTCCAGAGAGATGGGGATGTTCTACTTTAGAATAGGGTGGTAGAATCCATTTGTTCAAAAATGTTTAAAATTCTGTGCATTTCAAGGTAAGTGCGTTTTACCCCCCAAATTACTGAAATTAATAATAATAACAATAACGATAGAGTGGGGTGTGAACTAGGTAAAGGTATCGGGGAAACAAGAATGGCAGAATACTGATTATGGTTGTGGGGAGTTCGTTATACCATTCTATTTACTTTGTCTATGCTTGACATTTTCCACAATAAAAAAAGAAAATGTTCAGAGTAGGTACAGAAGGTTAGTAGTGATTATCTCAGAAAGTATGATGATTTTCACTGTTATCTTTGGATCTTCTTCTACGGATAAATTTGTAACGAGTATGTATTGATTTTACAAGTAAAAAAAGATGGATGTTACCAAAAATGTTCAATGAGAGTGCTTGGGAAAGCCGCTGGCAAGACCTCGTGAAGTAGCCTTTGTCCCTGTGCCATTGTGAGTCCTTGCTCACAGCGCTGGCTCACTGGGAAACCAAGCAACCCAGCCTGACAACAATTAGAGGGAGCATCTGAGGGGTCTCTGACCCTAGCTTCAGAACCGCTCTTTAGCTCCAGTCTCTCCTTCTTCTGCATGTTTGCCATATACAAGACTGAGCTGCCGCTGAGTGTGAGTGGGTGTTTATTTACACGCAGGCACCGAGGTCCCATCTAGAATCAGGTGGCTCTGGAATACATCTGCACTCCCCAGCACACTACACGGGTGTGTGTGTGTGTGTGTGTGTGTGTGTGCATGCACAAACACACGAATACACGCCCATGGGAATGGCCTGCCCTGCAGAGTGTGCAAGCCAGGACCAGACCAGGCAGGGACAATGACTTCACCTCTCAGTCAACAACACAAGGATCGCGGTGTGGATGGCAGATCGCTCACTAGCCTGGTCAACCAGAAAATTCATAGGTAGGGGCCCCATCTAGCTGACTCCTGGTAAATTTTAATGTTTTTTCTGTTGTCTGAACTTACCTGTTGCTTCTCTGGGTCAGATACTCCTTTAGAGAGGAAATTGCCCCTATTAGTGGGTATAACCAAAGCCTTTTTGCTTTGCCACCAAGTGTTTGCTTCACTAAGGACTGTGGACTGGAGCTCGCTGATGTGTTAATAGATCTTTCCCACTCCGACATGAAGTCCTTTGAGCCTTAAAGACAAACACAAAGCTTATCTTCCTTGTTGACACAGACTCCCAGAGCTTCACTGGGCCAGGCTGAGCTCCGAGCCGCTGGCCCAGCAGCTGTGTCTACAATTTGCACGCTTTCTATCAGGCCTGCTTTCTGGGGCCTTTCCGCCCTCCCCGTCAGGAAAGTTCCCACTGTCTAGTCTGTATCACTTCTGTTGTAACCTTAGCTCTCCTGTGGCGACCAACACCCCTCCACCCATAGGGAAAACCCCAGTTAGCTCCCACTATCGTAACTGCCCCCAAGCCCCAAAGCGCCGTGAAGCTGCACGCCTGTGTTCTTTTCACCCGGAGCTGCAAACTCTCGGCTTCCATCCATTTGTGACCCAGCCGCCACACGCAGAGTCCCAAGGGAGAATCAGGACCGCCTGGGTCACAAACGGTGGGTCACAGCTAAGAACTAAAGGGACCAAAGTTGCCCCATTCTTTCCTGCTTCTTAATACATTAGAAGAGTTTCAAGGTTACCGGGAGCTGGAGTAGGAGCCCGCTTTGTGGGAACACCATCCATCAAGCCTGTCATGGCAGGGGACTTGTAAGGAAGAGTGTTCTAAGATTGTCTCCAGGCAAAGCCATTAGGGACCTCTGTGTGGTCCCATGTCAGTTATGAGAATCACTCTCTTCATGATGCTGGGAGAGCGCGGGTCCTGCCCTTCTTGGAGAACCTGGAGGGGAAACAGTCTCAACCCACAAGGCAGTGCGAGCACCAGAATCTGTAGGCGTGGCGACGGGCAGTGTAAACCAAACAATCCAATGGGGAAATTAACTGAGCTGCTTTTTCAGCTGTTGGCCTGTCCCAAAAGAATGTCCCCTTCCCCAGAGAGGCCTTCCTTGACTCCGCACCTCTGGTTATTCTGCACTCAGCCCCCCTTCCCCCACGCCAATTTTGTTTTCATTTGTGGCAATTATCCTAGTTTTCGGAGGCAGAATTGAAAAGGGAGTGGCTCTCTCTGGTGACTGATGTCAGGCAATGCTGTGTCCTTTATTACCTAATGTCACCTTTCCCAGTTCCAATCTGGGAATCGCTGGGCCACCCACGTACTTCCACCTTCTTCCCTTCCTCAGCTGGAGCTCAGAGAATGAGCAGAAGGCTCAGATGGCCCCTTGTGAAACAGTGTCCTGCCCCATTCTATGGTCCCTGTGAAGAGATCACCCCACCCAACCGGAGGGGCCCACAGCCCAGTGCAGGCCACCGTCCCAGCTGTCAGAGGGGCAGCTCCAAGGGCAGGCCGGCTTTCCATGAAGCAGGAGAACCACCTCGGAGCGTAAAGAACACCACCCTCCTGGCACAGCACTCTACACTGTGCAAGCACTTTTACACCCGTCATCCCATTGGATACTCACAGCTCTGCAAGGAGGGAATGTCAGCATCATTCCCATTGGCTAGATGAGTAAACTGAGACCCAGAGGGGTGGACTCTTCTGTCCAGGACCACGGAGCTACTAAGCAGCGGAGCTGGGACCCAGATACAAATGGTCTCTGTAGATACCAACTCCCACAAAATTCAAAAAGAAGACTAGAGACCCCAGGAGATTAGGAGATGATTCAGCCAATCAGAGGCTCACCATGCCTGCCACCAGGCAAAACAGAGCCTGCTTTTCTGCCTGCACAATACCCAGGCCCCTTCTTCTGGTTGCCAGACCTGGATTTTCCCATGGGGAGTACCCTGACACCACTGTTGGTTTTTGTAGTTAGGTAGGGTTGCCCTTCTCTCAACCTACCCATCCTGAGCTTTCGGGTGCAAACCTGGTCCAGGCCTGGCCAACCCCTATATTCTATTCACTAGGCCACAGTGATTGCTTCAGGGAATGGGAATATAAATCTAGTTGGTCCAAACAGAATAAACATGTGAATTTTTGCTGGCACCATAGAAAGAAAAACCTTACTATCCCTTGGGGTTTCCAAAGTTGGGGGCTGCCTAATGAGAGGAAGGTTGCCTGAGAATGAAATGAATGCAGAGGAAGTACAGCCAAGAGATAGAAACAGATGGTTTGATGATATTTTTTGACCCACCTGGATCCAGCCATTCCTGCAGCCATTTCCTAAACATATCAATTACACGAATTTTCTGAGACTTGTTTTTCCTTTTAGTATCTTTTTTTTTCCTCAAGCCAATTTGAGTCACAAGTAATCTAGTTAATTAACACAGCAGATCTCTACCCAGTGGGCAAGGAAACACAAGAGGAGACAAAATAACTTCAGGCAAATATAAAGGCCATATCACTCCCTCATCCAAGTAGAGCATCCCCCAGAGTGGGCCATGCGGAAGCCTTCCCAGGAGGAAACACCAAATAGACACTGAAATACCACCCCACCCCATGAGGGACAGTCCGTGGAGAATCCTCTTGACCCTAACCAAGGGGAAGGCAGGGTGGTACAAATCTGACCCTGCAGATAAAATAGGAATTTCTCCCTTCCTCTATACCGTCAGCATGCAGGTCACTCATTTCATCTTTCTTCAGTAAAATCAAGAACTATTCAAAGAAAACACTGAAAGGAAAGGTACATTCAGACAAATCCAAAATGTGGAACATTCTACAAAACACTTTTGCCAGTTCTGCTGTTCTGAATTTAAAGAGACTAGATGTGACAGCCAAGTGCAATGAGTGACCATTAATAGTAAGTTAATAATTTAATCTAAAACACAGCCATATTCAAATTTGGGAACAACTGGAAACATCTGGATATGGACTGTAGATTAAATTATATTATTAAATTAATATTGATTTTCTTATATATGATTGTCAAAATGGCCAACCTGCCCAAAGCAATTTACAGATTCAATGCAATCCCTATCAAAATAGCAATGACATTTCTCAATGAACTAAAACTTCAAGAAATTTTAATCCTAAAATTTATAGAGAACCACAAAAGACTCTGAATACCAAAGCAATCCTGAAAAAGAAGAACAAAGCTGGGGGTATCATGCTCCTGGACTTCAAGCTCTACTACAAAACTACAGTAATCAAAACAGTATGGTACTGGCACAAGAACAGACCCACAGATCAATGGACCAGAATACAGAGCCCAGAAATAAACCCATATATGGTCAATTAATATATGATAAAGGAGCCATGAATATAAAATGGGGAAAAGACAGTCTCTTCAATAACCGGTGTTGGGAAAACTGAACAGCTTCATGCAAAAGAATGAACTGGATTACTGTCTAACTCCATACACAAAAATAAACTCTAAATGGATTAAAGACCTAAATGTAAGACATGAAACCATAAAACTCTTAAAAGAAAATGTAAGCAAAAATCTCTTGAACATAAGCATGAGCTATTTTTTTCTGGATATATCACCACAAGCAAGGGAAACAAAAGCAAAAATGAACAAGTGGGACTACATCAAACTAAAAAGCTTCTGTACAGCAAAGGACACCATTAACAGAACAAAAAGGCTACAGTATGGGAGAATATATTCATACATGATATATCTGATAAGGGGTTAGCCTCCAAAATGTATAAAGACTCATACACCTCAACAACAACAAAAAATATAACCCAATTAAAAAATGGGCAGAGGTCCTAAACAGACATTTTTCCAAAGAAGAAATACAGATGGCCAACAGGCACATGAAAACATGCTCCATATCACTAATCATCAGGGAAATGCAAATCAAAACCACAATGAGATATCACCTCACACCAGTGAGAATGGCCACCATCCAAGAGACAAGAAATAACAAGTGTTGGCAAGGATGTGAAGAAAAGGGAACCTTCCTACACTTTTGGTGGGAATGTCAATTGGTGCAGCCACTGTAGCAAGCAATATGGAGGTTCCTTGAAAAGCTAAAAATAGAAATATGATTTGACCCAGTAATTCCAGTTCTGGGAATTTAGCTGAAGAAAAAAATCTGACTCAATAAGATATATGCACCCTTGTTTATTGTCACATTATTTACAATAGCCAAGATACAGAAGCAACCAAAGTGTCCCTCAATAGATGAATGGATAAAGAAGAGGTGGTACATATACACAATGGAATATTACTCAGCCATAAAAAAGAAAGAAATCCTGCCATTTGCAACAACATGGATGGACCTGGAGGGTATTATGCTAAGTGAAAAAAGCCAGGTGAAGAAAGAAAACTACCATATAATTTCACTTATATGTGGACTCTAAAAACAAAACAAATGAACAAAATAGCAGTAGACTCATAGACACTGAGAAGTGACTGATGGTTACCATGGGGGAGGGATTGGGGTGGGTGGGTGAAACAGGTCAAGAGGATAAAGAGGCACAAAAATCTCAATCATAACATAAATCAGTCATGGGGATGAAAGTATAGCATAAAGAATACAGTCAATAGTTCACTGCCAATAACATCTTCCTGTGCTGACAGATAGTAACTGCACTAGTGGGAGTGAGAACTTAATAATGTGGGTAATTGTTAAATCACTGTGTTGTATACTTGAAACCAATATAATATTGCATATCAACTACACATCAATACAAAAAATATTCAAAAACATTTTCTTGTTTGTGATAATACTATTGTGGTTATGTCAGAGAATGGTATTATTTGGGGGAGACACCTGCCACATATTTAGGTATGAAGGGACATGATGTCTGCAACTTACTTTCTCTGCCTTACTGTCATTTTAGAGAGAGAGAAACTATGCAAATGCTAATAAGTGGAGAATCTGAATGAATACAGGTGTTCACTGTACCACTTTTGTAGTTTTTGCACAGGTTGGTAATCTTCAAAAGTTAAAAAAACCCACAATGCCCTTGCCAACCCGTGCCCTCAACCCTGCCCATACTTATGTGTACAAATGCAGGCATGTATTCTGTGACAGCAGAATGGTGTGCAAAGAGAACTGGGCCAGAATCAGCAGAACCAGCTCTTGCCCCAGATCTGTCCTCTTGTTATCCGTACATCCCTTGCCAAGTCTGTTTTCTCTGCCAAGTGAGAGCTGAGGCTTCTCTGTACATGCATGCTGTGTGAGCATTTACCTGGAGGGAGCAGTATAGCGAAGAGGGTAAACACTGAAGGCTTGGGGCCAATATGAGAGGGTCCTTTCTAAGCAGGTGGGTGTAGATGACAGAAACTATCTCCTAGTCAGCCCCTCCTACCAAGTTGCCCAGTTCTGGGCCTCTCAGGGACCCAGTGCTATGGTAGGTGGACAGCCAGACATCAGCAGGGGTGGGGTTGGGGACTTGGGCCAGTATTTACATTTGGTTAGATGCTTGTTTATATTCTAAACATTCCATGTGAACGGTTCTACAGGATGAGGGAGGGAGGGTATAGATACCAGACCTGCCAAAACTGATGGGTTCCAACTAGAAGTTGACCCCGACTTCACCTCAAAGTACATTATACACTCATTAGCATCTAAGAACCACACCCCTTGGTGCCATGAAAGTATCTAGGCAGACCAACTAAGGACAAAAAGCCAGTGTCTCCTATTCCCAGAAATACCCTCCCTATTCCAAGAAAACCCCACCTGCCTGATGAATATTCCACCCCTGCTTAAACCTCAGCTGTGAGACCACTCAACCCCCATGCTCACCTTGAGCACTCCCACACTCCCTCCTCGAGTGTGTACTTTGCGTTATGAAACTACTCTTTGCTTGTACCTGTTCAACCTGCTGGTGAATTCTTCCTTGATCAGAGTCAAGAACCCTCTCCCAGTTGAGGTCTCACCTAGTGCACGGGAAGATCTCCCCAGACTGGACTGTCCAAGAACACCTGTCCTTAGAACTTGACAGACTGGACTGTCCAAGAACACCTGTCCTTAGAACTTGACACTGGACTTGAGATTGGCAGGCAACACCCTGGTCTGGGACAACAGGCCTCTCAGTCCAATCAGCAAAGGAAATGCATCTGGGCTCCATGCTGTGGCTTCCCCAGGGGCCGCTCAGGGCAGAACCTGTGCCTTAGTAATTATGACAGGATGAAAAGCCAAGGCCAACCCCTCTGAACTCAGCTGGCGAAGTCATTGCATTCAGTCTCACAGTCAACTTGCCGGCCACCTCTCTGGTCAAAAGAGCTCTCTGGATTCCTGGGGCTTCTGAAAAGGGAGAAGTTGCAGATGTGGTCAGCAAAAGACCATCCTGCAAAGACATCAGGCAGATGCAGGAACCTCAGAGGCAACAGTCCACTGCCTTCCAGGACTGCTCTGGTCTGGGCAGACAGTGTGACAGGCAATGCCCAGTGGAGAAACTCAGAGGAATACCCTGAGAAATCAGAGAAATGCAATCACAACAAAGAGATTAGGATGCTTCACCCAACAGACTAGCAAAATGTACATGCCTACTAGTGGTGGGGGTAGAAACTGGAAGGCAATGTAGCAATATTGTAAAAATAAAGTCACCTACTCTATCACCTAGCAATATCACCTCTAAGACTTACTCAGGTCTAGAGAAAAACACTCACATGTGTGTATAGGCACTAATAAGGATGCTCACTTTAACACTTTCTGTAAGAGTAAAAGACACCAGAAACAACCACTCAGAGGGGAAACAGGTAAGTGGGGTGTGATATATTCATAAGCTAGAAACTATATAATGGTTAGAAGGAACAAGCTAAGTCTGTATGTTTGGATATCTGTAGTTACTTAAGATGCACATAAAAATATTTTTAATTATCTATGAAAATACGTACCAAGCTCTGAACAGTGGCTACTCTGAGAAGGAGAGGTAGTGGCATTGCTGGTCACATTTTTAAATATGTTCTTATATTACTTCTGTAATACAAAATTAAGCTTCTTAAAAGAATCATCAATTTCTAAAAGTAAATCCACATAGTGAAATACTACACAATTATAAAAAAAGGAGGAGAAGGATAAGAGGTTTGCAGTGGACAGATACAGAAAGATCTGCAAGATACATTTTCCAGTGAGAAAAACAAGACATAAAACAGTGTTGTATAGGATATTTTACCTTCTATATAAGAAACAGAGATAAGAAGAATATTCTATTCTTTATATTTTATATGAAAATATATGAATATTATATATAATTCATATTACCTAAGAATACATGAATGATGACTGAATGCACAAGGACTTCCTAAACACAAAACAAGTGAAGAATTCAAAGAAAAGGTGATATATTTGAAAAAATTATGACTTTAAATATTTTTACAATTAAAAGGAAATACATGTTTTTAGCTTTAAGAAAAAGGGAATACAGACGCACTGGGAAGAACCCCGCAGATGGATTTCAGAAGGGAGGCAGGGTGGGTCACAGTAAGAGCAAATCTTCTCACCATGTATATCTTTATATCATTTTGGTCTTTGAACCAAATATATGCAAATACATCTACTCTTCAAAATAAATTATAAATTAATAAGTAGCACCCATCAGGATCACCACAATACTTTAGATAGCATTGTGGAAACACCTGGCAACGGTCAGCAAAACAGAAGTCCATTCCTTCTGGGAATATATCCAAAGGAAATAAATTCCTCACATGCAAGAAACTGCATGTACCAAGATGGTTATTGCAGTGGTATTTTGGTGGTGAAGAACTGGAAGCAACCTAAATGCCCACTAATGGGGATTCAGATCATTTATCTGTGCCCTGGAGAAAAGGCTATTGGCAAGTCTGGCTTGCTCCCTCAGATGCCCTCCAAACCAGTCCCTTCCACACGGGGGCCAAACATGGGTCTCAGAATCACGACACGCTTCAGGTAATGGAATGGCTAATGATGCAGGCAAAACCCACCAATGCTCAGGGTTTCTGACCATTAGCCTCATACCTGGTGTGTCTAAGCAGAGTCACGGACCATCGTGAAAGTTGCGGACTCCCCAGATTCCAGTTCACCAGGCCTGAGATAAAGTCCAGGAATCTGAATTTTAAGAAATATCCCAGGGGGTCCACTTTTGAGAACCACTGACCTATGTTATTTCAAACATGTAAATCATTTCTGTGATAGAGAGGGAGGATTAACCACAGGAGCATTTTGGTTCACTTTTCTCATGTTTTCTTTAACACTGTGTTATCTTTCCAATGAAGACGCAGACCTGCACACATGGATAATGACTTTTATATATAATGATAGCATAGGAAGGTGAGTCCTTCTGGAAGGAAATGTCTCAGTACTGTTTCCCAGGCAGACCAGAAAGCTCAAAATGTTATACTAGTAATATATTACCATTCTATTGCTGTTATTATAGTAACACCAATTAGCTAATAATAGATTGTAAGTATAGATGTATTATTAATTAATAAATAATACATTATTATCACAGCAAGCAGTTTCATTGCATTTACAGTGTGTACTCTTGGAGCCACTGTACTCACATTGGCTCAGTTAATCCTCACAACAACCTGCACGTAATATACCACTATTACTCCCATTACAGACATAGAAGCCCTGAGAGAGAAAGGTTAAGTCATTTGCCCAGGGTCCCATAGTAAGGTGCAGAGGTGGACTTCGCACACAGCAGGAGACTTTAAGAGACCTGTGGATAAAGTGAAAGTTCCTATGGCCAGGATCCTCACCTGAACCTAAACTACTTGATGATGTAACTGGCCGGCTGCTAGGCTGCTGCTTCCACACCCATAGGCAATAAGCTATTATTGACTGAGTCACTATATAAAGAGCTCTGCCCAGTGCTCTGGGCGGAGGCAGAAACAAAGGAGGATTACAGACCTGCAGACTGCTGGGTGCAGATGCAATTCTAGCGCTCAACCTACCACTGGGAGAACAAGCCAGGTAATAAACCCTTTCACCCCAAAAACATTCCATTGTCATTCCTCGGTCTCACTGAATCCATAGTGAACTTGCCTGGGGCTGAAGCCCATTGGCAAGACAACTGGCGATGTCAGCAGGATTCACTGTTGACCAAGGAAAAGAACAGGCTGCCCTAATGGGAGAGGTGCTTCAGCAGGCCATCCCTATGAATGGAGAGACAGTCGATTTTCCCCAGTGGGTATGTGGTCCAAGGTGGCTAGCCTCCTATAGGGCTGGGCCCAACTGCGAGACTGGAGGCAGGTGGAGGTGACACCTGAGGCAGTAGGGGTGGCCCTTGGTATAGTAAGTAGGTCCTTTGAGAAACAGAGTGTCCGTGAGGCAGCAGGGACTGTGAGTTGGCTGCTTCTCACAGTATTAAAAAAGCCTACAGAGGAGAAGAACATGCTCCTGAAAGAGACACAAGAAATTGCAGCATGAGAACGTGAGCTGCGAACTGCTGTAGATTCACTGAAGACTGAAATGGCATTGATATGAGAGGAGGCAGCACAAGAATGCTGGCTGCGAGGTGCTGTTGAGAAGGTAAAAAATTTGTTGGTGACTGAAATGGCATCACTACGAGGTACTGTGGAAAAGGTAAAGGCCATGAGGGAAAAGGACAGACCCCTGCAAAAAAGCACAAGAAGAGGTAATGCAAGAACATGAGCTGTGAAGTGCAGTGGAGGAGGTAAAAGATCCCTTACAGAATGAGACAGCAATGCTGCCAGGTGCTCTGAAGGAGGCAAAGGCCGTGGAGGAGAAGGACGTACTCCTGAGGGAAGCACAGGCAGAGGTAGCACAAGAACGCCAGCTGCAAGGTATTGAGGTGAAGGTAAGAGACCTATTGAAGACAGAGCTAGCATTGCTGCAAGGCACTGTAGAAGGTAAAGGATGTAGCAGAGGAGGCACTTGGGGGAGTGGAGAGAAAGGTGCCATCAGCCCCGAAAATGGAGGAGGTGGGGGAGGATGAAGGAGGAGCCAGAGGCACTAACCCCTCCTCTATTGAAAGCATGCCCAGTGGTAAAGAAAATAAAGACACATCAACCGAGGGTTCCTCCAGGAGAGGAGCAGCCCCCTCCCCAGGTCATGGAGCCCTCTATGCTCCGCCCCTATACTCAGGCTGAGCTGGTGGATTTGGGCTCCCAGTTTAGGCAGAAGCCCTCGGACTCAAATCACCTTGGCTCCTGTGTCTGTGGGAGTCAGGGGTGGATGGAATTGTTCTGTCGGGATCAGAGATGGGAAAGCTGGCTTCCCTGATGGTTCAGCTTCCCTTGAGGCAGCAATTACAAAATGCACATCAGACCCCAGGATATCACTCCCTCCTCAATTGGCTTATGACTGCACTTAGTGCTGTGTAGCCCAATGAGGGTGATTTACCACTCTACCCTGCTAGATGGCAGATGTATGCTGAGCTCCAACAGGTGTTACGAGAGCTAGGCATGAAAAATGCCATCTAAAGTCCAGAGAATTATGGCCCAGATGAGGAGCCTTTTACTGCAGGGATGAGAATTGTTGTGCTTCAAATGGCTCCCACATCTCTCTTTGGGCCTCTAGTGGCCATTCTTGCCCCTCAGTTAGGGCAGCCCATAAGAGAGGTTACCCGTACAGTAGCAGACTTAGGAGAGGCTGAATCAATGAAAGCACGGAAAGAAATAAGGTCTGCTACTCAGAGGAAGAATTTAAAGGGTCCATGAAGGTTACAAGGACCCAGATGTGGATTGATTTAATACGGGCAGGAGCAGACAGAAGGACATTAGATGGGAAGTCAAATAGAATCTTAGTGGAACTGTGGCAGCAACTAAAACCGGAGCAGCAACTCCAGTCATTAAGAACAAAGAGGCAGAGGCCAGAGACAGAGCCACAAGTCCAGCCTGTGTATTTGCAAGACTTCCTGCTGGAGAGTGAGCCAACTTCACTTGAACCCACACAGGAACATGATTGAGGAACACAGTTTGATTGAGGGGAAAGTCAAGGTATCTGCCCTGAGGGACCAGGGTGGGGGCTGAAGGCCACATGTTGAAATATTTATCCATTGGTCCCCAGTGAACAATGTGTCCTGGCTCTGGTGGACACAGGGGCTGAATGGTCAATGATTTACAGCACCCTGAGTGGTTTCCCAGGACCCCCACTATTATAGATGGCTATGGGGTTAAGGCTATCAGAGTGAAACAAGCCCAAATCCCTTTGGGAATAGGACATCTACCCACAAAGGAGTATACTGTGTATATCTATTCCATCCCCAAATATATTTTGGGGATAGATATCCTGCAGGGTCTATGGTTGCAGACTACTGCAGGTGAGTTCAGACTGTGAATACGTGTAGTGAAGGCAGTTCTGAGGGGACATGCTAAGCACCAGCCCATAGCTTTGCCTGTGCCACAGCAGGTGACTAATACCAAACAATACAAATTGCCTGGAGGGCATAAAGAAATTGAAGAAACTCTTCAGGAACTGGAAAAGGTGGGTATATGAAGCCCACCCATAGTCCTTTCAATTGCCCAGTGTGGCCAGTAAAAAAGCCAGATGGCTCCTGGTATATGACCATGGATTACAGAGAATTGAATAAAGTCATAGCCCCTATGCATGCTGCCATCCCCTCTATTGCAGACCTGAAGGATACCTTCAGTCATGAACTAGGAACATACCATTAGGTTGTAGATCTTGCTAATGCCTTCTTTTCCGTTGACATTGAGCAGGAAAGTCAGGAACAGTTGTCTTCACATGGGAAGGATGGCAATGGACTTTCACTGTCCTCCCACAGGGACACCTCCACAGCCCCATCATCTGTCATGGACTTGTAGCCCAGGACTTGGCA
The DNA here is from genome assembly GCA_029783875.1 of Phataginus tricuspis. NCBI lineage: Eukaryota > Metazoa > Chordata > Mammalia > Pholidota > Manidae > Phataginus > Phataginus tricuspis. The sequence continues at coordinate 6,209,465 of JAQQAC010004778.1, read as the reverse complement.
GCATGGGAGAAACTGCCAACAGTGCAGCTGTACCATTATATTGATGATATTATGCTCACATCTGATTCTCTTTCAGATCTAGAAGGTGCAGCACCTAGACTGCTGCAACATCTACAGGAGAAAGGATGGGCTGTGAACAGAACAGCACCAAGGTTCAGGGACCTGGTTTGTCAGTCAAATTCTTGGGGGTCGTCTGGTCGGGTAACACTAAAGTTATACCAGAAACAGTCACAGATAAAGTCCAGGCCTTTCCTACCCCTACAACTGTAGCATTGTTACAGGAGTTTTGGGGTCTTCTAGGCTACTGGAGAGTGTTAATCTCGCTTGGCACAATTTCTGAAGCCCTTATACCAGTTGGTACAAAAGGGCATCAGGTGGGACTGGGATGAGATATGTGCATCTGCCTTTACTACAGCAAAATGGGCAGTCAAGGCCATGCAGGCCTTGAGTGTGATAGACCCATCAAGGCCCTGTGAGCTGGATGTTCATGTGACTGAAGACAGTTATGGCTGGGCTCTCTGGCAGTGGCTTAAACAAACTCGCCAACCTACTGGATTCTGGTCACAACTCTGGAAATGGGCAGAGGTATGATACACCTTGATAGAAAAACAATTGGCTGCCATGTATAACACCTTGCTGGACATAGAACCCATCACTGGAATGGCCCCAATAAAGGTAATAACCACCTAACCCATCATGGGGTGGGTACGAGACTGGACCCAAAAGCCAAGGAGTGGTGTGGCACAAACACCCACACTAGCCAAGTGGGGTGCTTACCTACAGCAGCGTAGTGCCCTCTCTAGTAGCCCCTTGAATGAAGAACTCCAATGCTTACTGGGGCTGGGGACATATAATAGTGAAAAGCAGGAAGAATTTACTTTAGAACCATTAGTAGCAGAGAGTCCCTATCGGGAGGGAAGAGCCCCTATACCCGAAGATGCATGGTACACAGATGGCTCCAGCTGTGGGCAGCCCCCAAAATGGAGGGTCATAGCTTTCCATCCTAAGACTGAGACAATATGGATGGAAGATGGTGAGGGGAAGGGCAGTCAATGGGCAGAGTTGTGGGCCATGTGGCTTGTGATCAGCCAGGAGCCCTCCCCTATAGTTGTCTGCACTGACAGCTGGGCTGTCTATCGGGGCTTGACCCTGTGGCTACCAACCTGGTACCATGCCAACTGGCTGGTTGGTCACCGACCCCTTTGGGGGCAAGAACTGTGGCAAGACTTATGGGCCTGTGGTCAGACTAAAACAGTTACAGTATACCATGTGAGAGGTCATTTGCCACTGGCATCCCCAGGAAATGATGAAGCAGATGAATCGGCCCAGATACGTTGGTTAGAAGGGAAGCCTGCCTCTGATGTAGCCCAATGGCTACACCAGCATTTGTTGCATGCGGGGCAAAAGACAATGTGGGCTGTAGCCTGTCTGTGGGGCTTGCCTTTGACTTTTGAAGAAGTCAGCAAAGCCCAGAAGGAGTGTGTTGTATGCTCTAAAAGGAACTTACACCAAGTTCCACAGCAACATGGGACAGTAGCTAAGGGGCCAATACCCCTCGTCAGGTGGCAAATAGACTATGTTGGGCCTCTGCCCATGTCTGAAGGGTACCAATATGCCATGACTTGTGGGGACACAGCTACTGGACTTATAGTTGCTTTTCCTACACATTGTGCAGACCAGCAGATGACCAAAAGAGGCCTGGCACATCTCTTTGCCGCCTATGGCTGACCACAGGTAATTGAGAGTGATCAAGGTACCCACTTTACTGGACATGCACTACAAGAATGGGTGCAACGGTTGGGAATCAAATGTGCCATATAATCCTACCACAGCAGGCATGATAGAGAGGCACAATGGCTTGTTAAAATCTGGATTAAAGTCAGATACCAATAGTCTGTGGGGATGGTCAGTCCACTTATGGACAGTGTTACAGCGTTTGAATGAGAAACCCCAAAGGGAGCCCTGAGTCCTGTAGACATGCTACCACATATGGCTGCCTCCCCTATACAACTGCAAGTACAAACCAAGGAAGAATCACTGAAGCCGAGGTTTGGCCACCAGAATATCTTGCTGCCAGCACCAACTGCACTAAACCCTGGAGACTCCATTGAGTGGATGTGGCCTTGGACATTTTGACACATAGACCAACTATGGTTGGCTCTCCTGGCACCTTGGGGACAAGGCCAGGAAGCTGGCCTCCTGTTATTCCTGGAGTAACAGCAGAGTGGCCCCCAAAGATCACAGTAGTATATCCTGAATGGTCAGAAGGTAGGACCATCTTACTGGGGAGTTTTATCATTACGGCCAGTGCTTGCACCTCCAGTAGCACTATATATAGACCCCTCAGTAACCCCCACAGGCAGAGGGGTAAAGGTATGGTATACTAGACCTGGACAGGACCCCCTTCCTGCTATAGTCCTATCACAGGACCACTCTCTTGTGTGCATCCTACCTGATGGACAAGATTTGCCTATGTTGGTGTCATTAAAACACGTGTCTTACCACCCTTAAGGTCTTTGTGGACACACCCTAGCAAAAAAACTGCTACTCACTGGGGTGCGTGGAGCTCCCTATCAGTACCACTACTAAGTGTGAGTCATGAACTCTTCTGAGTAGAACTGATTTTTAATATAGCTGAAATAACCTCCTCAGGCTTGAGGATTATTATAATTTTTGTTACCTGTATCAAAATCTTGCTGTATCTTAATTTTTATTATTGCTAAGTTATTGTTATCTTCTGTTGCTATTGTGCTCCAGCTTTCTCACACAGGGACCATTGCGGAAGATTGAGAGTGTGTAGATTGTGACGTAAGAGTCCTGGAGGGGTGGACTGTGGATAAAGTGAAGGTTCCCATGGCCAGGATCCTCACCTGAACCTAAACTACTTGATGATGTAACTGGCCGGCTGCTAGGCTACTGCTTCCACACCCATAGGCAATAAGCTATTATTGACTGAGTCACTATGTAAAGAGCTCTGCCCGTACTCTGGGCGGAGGCAGAGACAAAGGAGGATTACAGACCTGCAGACTGTTGGATGCAGATGTAATTCTAGTGATTGACCTATCGCTGGGAGAACAAGCCGGGTAATAAACCTTTTCACCCCAAGAACGTTCCATTGTCATTCCTCGGTCTCACTGAATCCATAGTGAACTTGCCTGGGGCTGAAACCTATTGGCAAGACAAGACCAAACTCTTAACCACTGTGCTCAGCCTGGCAGATGACAGCCAGGTCCACACCAGGCTGTGGCCAGTTCAATCTCCGCTGAGAAATCACTCAAAGGGCATGTCCTGGAAGTAGGGTAAAGAAGACCCTTTATCATTTAACTGAAAGCAACCCTTTTGCAGCCGTCCCCATATTGAGCTCTTCTTCTGTTGCACGCCGTCTGTTTTGCTGTCCTGTTCTCCTTTGTCAGCTCAAGCCCCGCTCCCCACTGTCAGGGATGACAGCACCAGGAGTAAGCCGGGCATGGCACTGGGCGCTGGGCCTCAGAGGTCCTGGAGTAGAAGGGTCCCCGGAAACATGCTCTGCTGACAGGGGTCACTGCCCAAGCCCTGGCCTTTCCTTCCATGGAGAAATGAAGCCCGGGGAAGGAGGGGTAGGCACAGAGATAAGAAACTGTATCTTCCTGACCCTAACTCACCACACCCTCCATATGAGCTACATCAGGAAAGCAAGTAATTAATCTTTGAGACAGGAACCAGCTGCACCAGTGAGCAGCGGAAGGGGTGAGGAGCAGAGGCTAATAGAGAGCAAGGGAGAAAAGCAAAGAGACAAGGGAAAGACACAGATACACAGAATGGGGAGGGAACCGTCACCACCACAGGGCAGATGAGCAAAGAAACACTGAAAACAACAGAGCAGAGGGAGAAAATTCAGAAGTCTTCACCTGCCCTCTGGCCCTGGCCAGGGCTCCCACGTGCGTCAGCCTCATCTCCCCAGAGCCAGAGTGTACATCCTGAGGTCAGGGCACCTGACTCTCCCAGTTGCCCACCTGCCCGTGACCAAGAGAGGGCTGTCCTGGGCTAATAGCGCCACCTGCTGGCACAGGAGAGAACTGCATGTACTCCCATCTCGCCCACTACTCCAGGTCTAGCCCACCACCTCCCCTTCCACCGCCCACCCCTCCCTCACTCCTGTGGATCAAACACAGGTCTGAAGATTCCACCTTCACTGGCCCCTCCCCTCCAGCACTGTCCCCACCTCCAGTTTCCTCAGAACTAAGTTTCCTCAGTTCCCTAATCCATCCCTAAGACTCCCAAATTTGCCTTCCCAAATCACCAAGGACACAGGCGCTTCCCATCCCAATCCCCCAGGGCAACCGCCTCCTCCTCAGCATCACATTCTAGACCCTCCCTGAGCAGACCCCACACTTGCCTCAGTACCTGTCTCACTGTTTCTCAAACAATTCCCCACTCAGTGACTTTGCCCTTGCTGTTCCCTCAGTCTGAAGTGGTCCCTACAACCCTTCCATCCCAAGGGGATTCCTTTTCAACTTCCAAATGCCACCTCTTTCAGGAAGCCGCCCTGATTCCACCAGGAAGAATTCACTGCTCTTCCCATATCTCTACCAGCACTTCCTGGAGCTTTGCAATTGGCTATTAAATATCTGTCTCCCCACCGACTGAGCTCCTTGGGTGCACGCACAAGGCCCTACATCACTTAACCATTCTCAGGGTCCCCTGTAACGGCTACAGTCGTGAGCACTGAGGACTGTCTAAGTACTTTTCATTCACCAGTTCACTTAACCCTCAAACACCCTAGGAAGCAGGGACTTGCACCATCTGCATTTTCCAGATGGAGACACACAAGCTCAGAGAGGTTCCGTTGCTCGCCCAAGAAAGTGCATCAGTGAGTGGCAGAGCCAGGGTCCCCAGCCCCTAAAACAGCGCCTGGCCCGGGGAGGTGCCCAGTGAATATTCATTAGATAAGGAAACGCCTTCCTTTCTCTGGCGTGCGACCTCAGCGCGATCACAATTCAGAGGCATGAACACCCTGCGCTCTCGCTTTCTGTATTCCAATTCTGACCCAGTTACATCAGCAAAGTTTCTCCTCCTCCCTTCCTTTCTCCCCTCCTGTCCAACCTGTGAGCCAAAAATGACCCTGTGATGAAGGTGAGAAAATGGCTAGTAATAAGCCTATGTTTAAAGTGGGGGGATAGGTTTTTTGGTGAAATTAGACACTCATAGAGGCCAGGTGCTCCGTCAGAGAATCACCACAGGCATCCCCACCTATCTCCTCCTCTTTCCCAGCCAAGCCTCCTTACTAGTGCTCAGTAAACATAATTTACGACCAGTATACTACTTCCCACTCAATTCTGTTGATTCCCCATTCCGTTTAATCCGTAATTGCTCTAGTATTGTATTGTGCACTTATTTGATCCACAGCCCCTCAGGAACACAGCCACCTCTTCAGACCCCGACTCGATGGGGACATGAGTGGTGAGTTCTGGACAGCCAACCTGTGGGGAGCACGCAGCACGCAGCTCAGTGAGAAGCCCCAGTGAGCCCCCGTTATCCTGCATGCTTGAGGGCCCTCCACAGGGCACACGATGGTACCTACTCAATACCTGCAGTTGACTAAGACTAGATCATGAGATACCAAGAAAAAGATAAAGGCAAACATTAACTGAATTGGAATCCTAGCAGTTTGTCTTTCCCACACACTTATAAATTCTTGAACCCACACCATTTGGGGGGCAGGGCATACTAACATTGCTGGGGCTCCTCTGACAAAGCCTGGATCCCAGCTCACCCCAAGGAACTTAGGCCCCACTGTGGGAGATGGAACACATAAGACAGAGGTGTACCCTCTCGGAACGCAGCCCTCCCGGTTCCAGTGACTAGAAATTAACATGGTCCCAAGGGAAAGGGAGATTGCATCCAGCTTCCTTGCTGATGACACTTCTACAACAGCATCTGGAAATCTGGGTTCAGCTGTAAACAGAGAAAGTGCCAGAGGTCAGGTCTCCAGAAGCCAGCCCCACCCCCGTCCTCCAGCCCACGACACTGAAGTACTCTGGACCAGGCACAACCAGCGCTGTTCACTGCAGTTCACGCTTACCAGGAGATTTCCCATACACCTCTGCCTCAAGCCCCTGGGAAGAAGCAACCCTAACTCTCCCCATTTTAACTCCATCCATGACTCCATGCGCCTCTCCAGCCTCAGCAGGACCACCAGCGTCCTGTGTGCCTGTGCAGGTGGAGAGCACAGTTCTGCCCCTCCACACCTGCCCTGTGTCTGCATGATCTTGGGCCTGCCTGCGGGCCTGTGCTCAGAAGTATGATCAAGAGAACAGAAGACAAAGCCTGGGGCGTCAGACAGCCCCGGCCGAGTCCCACTCCATCTCGTACCTGGGCAGGTCACGTAACGGCCCTTAGCCTTGGTTTCTTCCATTTTTAAAATGGAAGCCACTTCGCGAGATAGCTGTGAGGATGGAACGAGGTCACCGGGCAGTGCTGCAGAACTGGCAGCTATTTTTGTTGCCATTATAATGGAATGAGGCATCAAACCTGCTTGGGCCTTTGGGGACTGTATTTCTGAGAGTGGACATGACAGTGCATGACCCAAGGGAGGCCCTGTCTGAACGCACGCACCTGCATGTGTGTGTCTGAGCACGAGTGTGCGAGAAGTCAGGCCCATGACTTACTCCTTGAACTGGACATCGACCAGCACTCTGGGCTCCCGTCTGCAGGCCTGAGGAAGCAGGAGCTTTAGGTGAGCTCCCAGCTGCCAAGGATCAGCTCCTGGCTGCCTCCTCGGCACCACCTAGCGGCCCTGGATTTGTGCAGCTCAGACACCAGGCTGGGGGTCCTGGGAGCAAGTCGACAGCATGCGACAAATCACAGACTGGGCAGAATCTCTGGGCTTGTCCAGCCATGGGAGGACCTCCACGTGAGTGTGGCCTTCCCTCTCAGCCAGTGCTGTCCAACAGAACCTCCTGTGATGACGGGGATGTTCTGTATCTGTGCTGTCTGATACAGTAGCCACTAGCCACCAGCGACTGCTAAGCACTTAAAATGTGGCTAGCGTGACAAAGGAAGTGAATCTTTAATTGCAGTAATTTTAGTTCATTTAAATCTACACAAGACCGTATTAGCACTGATCCAGAGGGTTGTTTGAGCCCTGGCATCCAGCTGTGGCCGCCTCAAGCCACAGAGACCGACTCCCTGGGCCTCCTGGTTACAAAAACCTAGACACCCCCTTTTCACATTGGGCTGTTTGACCTGGGTTCTGGCCACTTCCACAAAGAGTCCTGACCAGCAGATGATGGCCAAGGGACCAATCAGCTCCTCTCCTAGGGCATGCGAATATGAAACACACTCAGACCAGGCAGTAGGCAGCTGTGGACACCTGCCACTGGAAGACAAGCGGAACCACGCCCGTGGAGGGGCTAGTGGTCCCTGGCAGTGTGGGGACCAGGAATCCAGGAAGGACTGGGCTCCCACAGGACTGGGGACCTACCCAGGGCCTTGTCGTGCCTCCTTACTGCAGACACAGCACGAGTCTGGAGACAGAAACTTGCTTCAGTTCCCAGATGGCCAGTTGTGTGACTTTGGAAGTGACAAGTTCTCTGAGGCTAATTTTCCTCATCTGTGAAATAGGAATCAGAACACCCATCTCACAGATCAAGTGAGGGTCAAGATAATGTATTTCACACAGTAGAGTTGCACAGAATAAGCCCACAATGTTCGTCAAAATTATTATTAGTCCTACATAACTTTATCTTCAACTATCCTCATATAAGTTTTTATAACCTGAAAAGGCCTGATCAAGAGAACAATTATCTGGGTAACCCAGATGCCACGCCGGGGCATACTCTGTGCATTCCCCCTTTGCCTTCCAGCCCAAGTGTGGTCTGCCTCCACATTTTGCAGATTCCACCCTGTAGCCTCTGGCAGCCATCTGTCTGTTTCCACACCATGCTTGAAGCCGCCTTATCTCTCTCTCAAGCAGTTGCTGGCCCACGTCCATCTGCTCCAGGGTCCCATCAGGTCTGCCGTAGGGGCCACAGTGACCTTCCTATAAGGCTCTGATGGAGCCCTCCACACCTCTACTCAAAACCTCCTATCTCCCCATAGCTCAGTAAATTGAACACACACTCCTGGAAGTCTGACCTTCCAAGCCCACCACGACAACCCAGGCCCCCCACTCTATGGACATGATTCTTCCCGTCTTCTGAGACCCCAGCTTAGCCATTACTTGAGCAGACTGCGCTCTTTTTCACTTCTGAGCCTGTACAAGATTCAACATACAGGTCAATGGAATCCAATAGAAACCCAGGAGGATATCTTTGGATAGGGAACAATTTAGTGGTGGAAGTAGAAAATTTAAGTCTAGTGCTAGAACAACTGACTGATTATTTGGAAATAAACAAAATTACAACTTCGCTACTCATCTTACCCCACACGAATTCTAAATGGATTAAAGAATTAAATGTAAAAAGGAAGTAAAACTGTTTTTAAAAATGATCATATAGGGAACCATCAACTTTTTGGATGGAGGAGGACTTTTCTAAGCATAAAAGTAACAAAAGAAATCACAAATGAAAAGACTCATAGGTTTCACAATCATAAAATTTTTTAAATGTTTGCACAAAAAAGTAAAAATGTCAAATTTATGGGGAAAGGGTAAAATGAGAAAGACTACTATTTGGAAATAAAATTATGAATGACAAAGGGTTAAAAGCTTTAATTAAAAGAGAGCTCTAATGATCCCACACGAAATATATGAACGTCCCAGTAGGAAACTAGGCAAGAGTCATTAAGAAATATTTTCTCGAAAAAATTTAAAAAGAATTGTGTGAAAACATTTTATCTTTAGTGGCGGCCAAATAAAGAAGATACATAGAAAGATTTATATTCAAGGATGTTTTTGCAGCATCACTAATAGTTAAAAATTGAAAAAAAAAACACCCTTGATATCTGAAAATGAAGAAATAAATTATGGAACATCATAATGATAGGATGGTAAGCAGTATTTTTAATCATGTGCTTTAAGAATATTTAATGGTATTGAAAGTGTTATATAACAAGTTTTCAAAGGAAGCTAAAAGGCACAAAAAGACTATAGAAAGGCATCAAAATGATGATAACATTTTGGGGGGTGGGTCATGGGTTTTATTTTTTCATCTCAATACTTGTATGTATTTTCTAAATCTTCTACCGTGAACATGTACTATTTTTATAACCAGGAAAAAAAACTATTTTTAAAAGGGGGTTATAAGGCCATACCAATATGGGGGAACGTTTGTGACCCGGCACAGAAAAAAAGAGAACATAATTACTACCCCTGGGCCTGCAGGGAAGGCCTCAGGAAGGCCACGAGTGTTTTCATTCCCTTATTCAGACTGACATTAATGTTTGTATAATACAGAATAACACAATATTTGCTGTGGTCAGCCAAATCCATGTAAAAATAAATACCAGTGACAGAGAGAAGGGGGCTTGAGTAGAAGTCACATACCCCTGGTAAAACATAACTGGTAAAACCTCTCTTGAGGGTAATCTGGCTGCATCTGGCAGAGCTGCACCCCAACCACCCCACCTCCAGGTCCCTTCCCCCAAGCCCACCTCCAGTTCTCACTAAAATACATAGACTCACATGAGGGTAGAGTTATGTGAGTAGTAACTACTATGGCATTGTTTATGATAAAAGAAAACGGAACCGATCTAAGTATTCATGAGAAGGAGACCCAAAGGGGAAAACGGGAAAATGTGGTATGTCTATACAAAACAATACCACCTGGTGATTAAACAGGAACCAGATCCAAGACACCACTGATAGATTCCAAAATCTGCGTACGAGGCACAAAGGCAGAGTCCTAATGGTAACAACTAATGCATGGAGTTCCCTTAACATCCCCAAGTTGTTACATAATCCCAAAAATAACCCTACAAGAAAACTATAGGTTTTATTGTTACTCCCATTTCACAGATGACTAAACTGACTCATAGAGAAGTTAAGCCCCCTGCCTGAGGTCTCACAGCTGGTCAGCAGCTGAGCCAGGACCTGATGCCAGAACACCACCATGAAAAACACACACATTCAAAAGGACATCATGCGTGTGAATTCTTAATACACACAAAAAATTGTAGTGTTTCTAAATACCCACAAATGGATGTGAAAGTATTAAAAACAGACTGAGGGAAAAAGAAAAACACTAAATTCCTCACCTCTATGGTTGGAGGAGGCAGGGTAATGTGGCCAAGAAGGAGTGATTACAGGGATTTAACTTTATGATGCTTTCTTTTATTTAAAAAAAAAGGCTCAAATAATTTAATATAGAATCACCATAGGATCTAGCAATTCTGCTTCTGAGCAAAAGAACTAAGTGCAGGGTCTCAAAAAGATATTTATACATCGTGTTCACAGCAGCATTATTCAGAACAGCCCGGAAGTCCAAGTGTCCACTGTACACATACAATGGAATAGTATTCACCCTTAAAAAGGAAGGGAATTCTGACACATGCTACAACATGGATGAACCCTGAAGACATTACGGTAAGTGAAATAAGCCAGGCCGCAAAAGGGCAAATACGGTAGGATTCCACTTATATCGGGTCCCTAGTGGAGTCAAAGTCACAGAGACAGTAAGTAAAATGGTGGGTGCCAGGGGCGGGGGAGGAGGAGGTGATGAGTTAATGTTTCACGGGTACAGAGTGTCAGTCTGGATAATAAAAAAGTTCTAGAGATGGACATTGGTGGTAGTTGTGCAACAGTATGAATATACTAAATGCCACTGAATATAGTATGACTTCAAAATGCATAAAACACTAAATTTTACATTACACGTAGTTTACCACCTTTTTTAAAGGGTTAAAAAAAAAGGCGACAAACGTTAACTGTCCATGCTGAGTCATCAGTACTCAGAGGTTTGCCATGTCAGCAAACAAGACCAGAGACTCGGTATGGCCAAGGGTGCGGAAACAAGGCCCTTGCCCCTCACGGCTGGTACAGGCCTTCTCCACCTCTTCCTGCCTCTTTTCACTGCGTTGTGGTCACTGCAGAAACCAGGGGCACCTTGGGCTCCCAGAGCTTAGCCCAGGTGCTGCTAACTCCAGGAATAATGTCCGAGTGCGAATGAAATAAAAGCCCCGATCATCCAGGCCTCCTGTATACACACGTCTGCCCTCCTGACGTTTCAGCAGAACCACTGACTCACGCATGCCTACCACCTGCTTGTGTCTGTGCTCGGCAGCGGGCCCAGGTCTGGGCGCGTGTCACACTAGTTTGCCCGTGTCAGCCTACTTTCATGCACGTGAATATGGCATATGGTTATGTGTCCCTACGGCCCAGGACTATTATTACTGATATCAGAAATATTATGGCAGGTAATGCGACCGAGCACTAACGATGTAACAGACACTGCTCCACGCTTCACCTAGACTATCTCCTTTAAATCTCTTAACAACAGTATCTACAGTAGGTACTATTATTATCCACAGAGAAAGAAATGAAACCAGAGAGGTTGTGTAACTTGCCCAAGGTCACCCAGAGCACACGAACCTAACCACTGCATCTGTACTGTGGGGAGAGAGAGCTGTAAATGTCACTGGTTCCCAAACAGCTGCAAACCCAGCTGGCTCTGATAACACAGGTTTCCTGGGCCCCACCCAGGCCTGAGGAAGCAGTTTCCCGGGTGGGTCTGCACTGTAGCCAGGCTGGGCAACCACCGGTCCAGCCTAGGCTGCGCTGGCTGACAGGGTTTGACAGGGTGAGAACAGGGGCTGTCCCGTATGGTCCTGTTCCTGAGCCCAGAAATGGGCGTGGGAAAGCCTGCAGGGCAAAGCTCCTCGATTCCAGTTGGCCTCTGATAGCGGCAAGACAACTAATGGTGCCCTCACGCACATATATAACCCCCTCCCCGGGGCAGGGCTCCAGAACTCAGTTATGTGGCTTTGTGGTCTGCCAGGCACGGATTTCCGCCCACTCCACCCTCTCAGAATGAGCTGGGCGTGGGGTGGAAGATGACGCTGCGGTAACCTGCTCTTCACAGTTCAGCCCGAGGCAGGGAGGGGCCGGCCACCTCACCTGGACGGCAGTGAGGGAGCCCAGGCTGAGCACCCTAGAGGCCCCCACAGCTTCAGGTCACAAGGGGAGAGGGACGCTGGCAGAAACCACCAGACCACAAGGGGCAGGAAGAACTGAAGGCGTTTCATGCCAGGAAAACAGCATAAGCAAAGACGTCAAGGCTGAAAAGCGCCAGAAAACAGCAAGTCACGCCATCTGTCTGCAGCTTAAGGTCAAGTGGTGGCACAGGAGGTTGTAAGAAAAGAAAAAAAAAAACCTAGAAATGTACTAAGGCACAGAGAGGTTAAATGGCTTGCCCAAGGTCACCCAGGCAGCAGACGCAGGTTTTAAACGTACGCTGCCTGACTTCAAAGCCCATGAACTAACCAGTAAGACGGGCTCACTGGGTGGTAGCCTTTTCTTCTGCACATATCTTAGAATGCTGTAAAGGTGAACCTGGCTGGGCACAGAGCAGGGGTTCTCGGGGGGCTGGGAGGGCTTTTATACCCCCACCCCAGAAATTCAGCAAGGTGTGGAGACATTTTTGATGGTCATTACTAGGGGGTGGGTTGCTGGCATCGCAGAGGGGCGAGCAGCTCAACACCCCCACAATACACAAGGCAGCCCCCACGACAAAGGTTCCTGCAGCCTCAGGGTCAACAGAACCCCCGGCCTAGGGTGACTTCTCTCCCGGAGCCACCCAACATGCAGCCCCACCTCACCCACTCACAGGCACACCTGCTTACCCCTGGGACAGGGGGTCCCAAATTTTGCTGCGCATTGGAATCACCTGGGGATCTCTGAAACATGCTGGCGCTGGGCCCCACCCTGGACTTTCTGATTTCCAATTCTGGAATTGGCTGCAACCTGGGCATAAGAATTTTTTAAAGCCTCCCAGGTGATAGCAAAGTGCAGAGGAGTTGGGACTGCTACCTAGGCAGGGAGGGGAGGGTCAAACGATCTGCTGCGGACCACAGACAGGGAAAGCTAACGCCAGAAAGGGAAGTCTCTGGGGAGTCAGCACAACTAAGGCTGCCCGGCACTCCGTGGCTGGGGCTGGGGGCCATCCCCACACCAAGGTCCCGGGGACAAGCCAGTATGGCATCACCGCTGACAAGGTCTGCCATGGGCGCCCAGGATCCGGCCGTGCTGGAGCGGCGAGTGCAGGGCTGGAGACGGCAGGACAGGACAAAGAATTAGAGCTGCCAGAGGCCCTGGGAGGAGGTTAATTAGAGAGGCTTTGTCAGGTCTGGGCAGGAGATAATGGGCCGGAACCCAGGGGGCGGGAGAGCACCTTTGACTCAAGGGCTTCACAACCCAGGGACAGAGAAAGAACTGGATTTGGAAGACAGACAAGGTTAATTGAGAGTAAGTCCAATCCGGGGCCGAGCAGAAAACAATCAATCCTCAGCTAAAGGCGGGGGGAGCACCGGGGAAGGGGTGGCCTGGGGAGAAGGATAGGGTATAGCCCACGGGGAGATAGGCACTAAGACCTGAGAGAGATGACACTCCCAGAGCAGAAGTGACACACTGGTGACTCCATAGGCCACACGGCTTGAGTTAGTTGCCAAGATTTTGCCTAAAAATTCCAGATTCCCACCTTCTCTTGCAAAGATCTGGGGAGACAGACAGCGTCCTTCATGCAGAGTGCAGGTACCTGACCCCAGACCCCTCCCCACAGCAGTACATGGCCCCACCCGACCCACGCAGGCACCAGAGCTGTCTTCAGAAAGAAGAGATGAGGTCCTAAGTCAGAAATCTGCAACCACGGAGAAGTCGGGAGAAGCAAGAAAGGGGCCAGGAGCCTCACGGAGCCCACGAGCTGATGCTCCCGTCCTGGTCCGGCATCCACCACCTTGGGGCTGTGTCATCTCAAGCCAGGAACCTCCCCGGCTCGGGGGTCTCGGCATCCTGATCTGCAAATAAGGTTGGTGCCCATGCCCTCTAGTTGTCCATCCTCACGTCCACTGGGCTCCCACAAGCTGCCTGGGTCAACCCCTCTTTGAGATGAAGCCGGGAAAACCTGAACCCTTCCAGCAAAGATCAGCCCAGAAGTGAGAGATCCCAACACAGCTGAAGGGGCAGGGACGACCAGCCAGCGGAAAGAAGACTCAGGGAACAGAAGCCACCTTCCGAATCTGAAGGGCCCTCAGGAGAAAGTGGGATTCGCCTTGTTTGGGTGGGGGAACCAAGAAGTGACAGCTACAGATGCAAATAATGGTCAGATCTGAAACACCCAGAGCTGTGTTGCAATAGAACAGGCACCCGTACAGAGTAATGAGCCCCCAGGGCACTGAAAGTAGCCAAGCGCAGGCTGGGTGACTCGTTTTAGGGACACAAGGGATTCACATTGTGCTGATCTGACTTTTTTATTTCCAGTCCTAAGATTCAAGGATTCCGGAGATCTGTGGATCTCTCTTAAAGGCTCCCCTCTCCCTCCCTCAACGCTCCCGGGGAAAGCTGCCAGGAATACACTCTGGACTCAGCCTCCCAGCACTGGAAGGACTACGTGATCTGGAGAAAGCACAGAACATCTGCTTGCTTGCTCGCCTTGCCCCTCACCAGGTCAACCCCACAGCCAGACCCAGCATCCCCTGCCTGATGCCCCCGACCCAGGGTAGCCCCACCTGGGGGTCCCTCAGAGGCAGGGGAGCAGCTAGCCCTCCCAGCACAAGTCAGGGGTGCCGTCTACATCCCCTCCTGTCACTGCCATGCCCACTCCCTGCCCCAGAGGAGCCAGCAGGAGGAAGGGGACAGCAGCATGCGCTAGGCCCTCACCACTCCTGGACACGGGAGCCCTGTCCATCGGGAGCCTCTCTGAAAGGCGGCGAGGGGTGACAAGGTCCTGACACAGCCAGGGGTCCGCAGTGTGTGGACAGGAAGCAAGAAGGGCACACACTGTGGCAACCACAGCCTCCTTCCAAAGCCCGTTTGGAGCCACTCCCCAGCCTCACCAAATCCAGCTCCTGGTGAGCCGAGCAGAGCCCTCCTAACCCTCTCCATGGGACTCTGAGCCTTCCCATCCAGGCCAGGCCCGCAGACCTCTGGGCCTAGGAAGACCTGTGAAGAAGCTCATATGCGTGGCCAGAGGCCTGGGGATCTACAAGGACTCCTTCAGGGAGCGGAAAAGGGTGAGGGAGGCCCTCCAGGGAGAGTTGGGCCCAGGCTGGCAGGCCACAGGCTGCCCTAGGCACATTCTGCTCCCCTGCAACCCTGTCCTGTCGTTTCCCACAGTGAGCCCTGTCCCACAGGACCGACAAGGGCCATCACTTCACCGGTCACACGGAAAACACCCCCGCAGGGCCCAGGCATCAGCAGAGGCTCTCCTGCCTGCAGGCCCACCCCCACCTTAGAAGAGCCCCACTGCTGGTACCTACTGGCTCAAGCTGCCAGCCAGCACCCTGCTTGCCCATTAGCAGATGCCCACAAGACCTGCTCAAGACCCAGGGAACTGTTTGTCCATCAAGAATTGGAACAGGGACTCACCAGGGCCTCCTGGGCATGGTGGGGACCAGCCGGGATGAGGGCCAGGAGCACACGAATCCCTAGAGTTTGCAGACCTTGCTGCCTGGCAAATGGCACCTCCAGATGCATCCCCAGTGCCTGGCAATGAAATCAGGCCACAGCCCAATTGCCAGCGAAGCACCGGCCTGCCTTGCTTCTCCTTGTAGCCACTCACGCCTGGAGACTCCAGATCCCAAAACAGACATGTTCGTGGTTACCATAGGAACTCGCTAAAGCCAAAAAAAGGCACCACACAGGCACCCACATAGCCCTCAAAACTCATGTCCACCTGCATGGGAAGCATACACACACACCCACACATGCCAACACTGTTCTCAGGCTCAGGGCCCATCCTAAAGAAATCGATGAACCAGGGCCTTATACTTGAGACAGAAATAGGGACGTTCCCCTCGGCCCCACCTGGAATGTGTCTGAACGTGGGTTCCCTGCACGCCTGGTGGGCGGGTGTCAGCTGTCAGTTACAAGGGCAGCAGCAAACAGTGCCCCCCTGCAGCTCACCTGCTTGGCCTCTTTCCTGGCCCTAGACCAGCTCCTGCACCACTGGCCATGCTCCTCTCCTCGGTCGCCCCCTTTGGGGGAGTAGGTATAAGAGACTGGATATTCAGAGCCCTCCTCCCTCCCTCATCTCCATGTAAGGGACCAACATCCACCCAAGGGCTTGCCCAACTTGAGTCTCCTTAAGCGCTCCCTTCCCTTGCCTTCTCCTCCCACATCCAAACCAGCAGGGCTGGGAGTCCATCTCCTTGATAATCTCCAATCTGTCCATCTCCCCAGCCCCACTGCCCCTGCCCTGGCCTCCGACCTCTCCAAGGAGTCAGCAGAGGGCCGACAGGGAGCCCTCTGACCCAAACATGGCCACGTTACTTCCTAGTTTAAAAGTCTCCAATGGCCCCTAGTCACCAGAGAAGCAGTCCCAGCCCCCACGCAGCTGTCCTACTCTCCCAGATGTGGCCCAGCCTGTCCCTGCACTGCCACCCCAGTTTTTCATCTGGTCATAGTAATAGCACCCAGGCCCCTCTCACCCTGTGCCTCTCCTCCGGTGGGAGAAGTATTCCCCCTGCAGACAGTCCATGTCTCCAGCAAGCGCCCTCCACCCTCTCTGAGGACACCTCTGTTAGCATCTGTCATGTTCTTCTGCAACTGTCTGCGTGTCTGCCCCCTGCAGGGCTGTACACTTTCATGAGCAGAGACTGTCTTATTCATCTTTATTTCCACTCCAGCCCTGGGCCTAGCACTGGGCTTGGAATGCAGGTGCCCAGGAAATATAAGCTGAACAGCTCCACCTTCTAACCACCCCCCCCCAAAACATCAAGCTCCCCCACCCTGACAACACGAGCACACTCTCAGCAGATGCCCTAGGTGCGGAAAAGAGCAGTTGACTAAGCCGGGGCAGCCCCAGAAGGTTCTAGAACATCTGTGTGGTGCCTGAAGGATTCTTGCAATCCACAGCAAAGACCCAGTGGGAAATGCGCAAATGAATTGGTGATCATGGCCCTCAACCAATGCATGAAAAAAGCCATTAAATTGGAATCAAGGGGCAGATTATAGGATGGGTGGGGTTTCTGGAGGCAGAGACTGGGCCCTGACTCTGCTCTTTCCCCGTGAAATGAGAATGTGGCCTTGCTAACACCACTGAGAGAGTATAGGTAATCATCTAGATTTTGTGTGTAATTCTCACAAACAGGAATGAAAGCCCTAAGTTTAAAAGGGCTATGACATAGCAAGAAATTGAGCTTTCCAGATGTAGCAAGCCCCCATCCTGCATGGTCAAGGGCTCCAGCAACTGCCATCAGGGAACCCCGAGGCCAAGGGAAGACACATACTCTATCTGCTCTTACCCTGTGCAGTCACCTCACCTCTAATAGAATTTTGATAGCTGGTGAAATCTGACACCTAGATTAGGGGTGGCTGCGCGGCATCTCCTGGACAAACCACCCACGGGACTGCTGAAATGCTGCCCCCAGCCAAGCTGCTGGGAGCTTGGGCTCCTCCAGGCCCTATGCCTCCCTCTCCTGAGGAATAAGAAAGAGGACACAGTCACCTCTAAACTCCATCACGTGCTTTCTCTCTTTTCAGAGATGCCATTTCTAGCGACCAAGAGCTGGGATCATCATCTAAAAAGTTGGACTCTTTTTCCTACAAGGCAACAGGTTCTAGATCTCCCCATCATCAGGAGTGTGCCTGATACTATACCCCCGGAGTGGAGACCGGCTGCAGGGAACCATCCCCAAGCCCACCCCGTCCCACTATGGCCAGTCCCTGCGATGACGGCCATCTCAGGCGGCCGAGCATGGCTTACCAGCCTGTGCAGAAGACAGACAAACACAAACACACAGCTCTTTCTCAGCAAAGAAGCCAGCGGTCTCTGGGAGGACAGGGGGAAGCAAAAGGAGAGGGGGAAAGTATCTGAGGCTCCCAGCTCAGCCCCTCTGGATGCTGCTTCGGGTACCTCCATGAGCAAACCCCAGGCACTGGTCCTGCCAGCCTGGGCTCTCCTCTGGAGGAATCTAGTCTGACTACAGCTCAGCTACGGCAGACAGGAGCCTTTTCCCGCGCGGCCCCAGAGCAGGCTGCAGAGGTGTAGCCCACCAGCTGACACTGCCTCTTTCTCTCCACCCCCCACCCACATGCGATGGGCTAGCCACAATGGCCCATAATTGATTCACTCAGAAAATATAGACTGAGAACCTGCACTGTGCCAGGCATGGTGTTCCATCCTAGGGAGTCAGAGATGAAATGTGCAGAGCCCCTGCTCTCAAAGATATTCATGCATGCATGCATTCACTTATTCAACAGCAAGCACCCACCATCATCCAGATCCTGGGAGAAATACGACCCGTCATGAAGGTAAACTCCTAGAACATCAAAGCTGGAAGATGGCAGGTTAGACACTAGTCCAACCCTCCCATTTTACAGATGGGGAAACTAGGGCTCAGAGAGGTTAGTCATTTGCCCATTTGCTGGTCTGAGACTAAAACCTGGTCCTCCCGACTCTTTCTCCTGCATCTACTGCCACCACCCTGCTCTCCAGTGTTCCTGGGTGGCCCTTACTTCTGAGGGTCCCCATCATTCAGGCACCACAGATACCATTCAACCTGAGCCTCCAGCAGGGGGATTGGCCCTCAGCCACAGTGCTGTGGAGACAGAGGTGCATTTTGTGGCCAAGACTCAAGACACAGACTCTCTCTGTACAAGGCGCCCAAGAGCATGGGGGTAAGAGTGGGAAAGCAGGGCGGGGTGGGTGCCGAGAGCTATTCAGCTCCAGCCTGGATGGACCCACCCACGAAGTAAGACCTGGAATCAAATCCCAACTTCATGACTTACTGGCTGATGACTGGGACCAAGTTTCCTAACCTTTCCTAATCTCCATTTTCTCATCTGTACAATGCCCAGAGTAATGATAGCTGTGAAACTTGAGTTTGTGAAACCTCAGGGAAACTACAATGAAAACTCAGCCCACAGTAAGTTCAGTGGCCATAACCCCCACCTTCAGAGCTGCATGGTACAGAGGAGCTCCAGGTTCCAGGAGGTACTTGGAGCTTGTCAAGGACACCGGGTGCCTGGGGGAGGAGCCACGGCAATTGGGAGCTTGGGCCGCCGCCCAGGGGTATCTGTGCCCAGCAGAGAAGTCAATAGGCCGCACCAGTACAGAGACAGATGCCTCACCCAGCAGAGGCATAAAGAAGCTTATCTTGGTGCCTGGAGAGCCCCAGCGTGAGCAGCTGGCTGCCTAATGGACCTGTCCGAGCAGAGCCGCAGCTGGGCATGGAGGCAGAACTCCGTATGAGGTACTGTCAACGGGGAGAGGTGGAGGGGTAGGGGAAAGGGTATTCATCTCCCTGTTAGTCCCAGGGTAGTGGGCATAGCTAGATTACAACCTCTTATGGTGGCGGCCAGCCCACAATCCACCTTCCCTCTTGAGAACCCCTCCCACATAAAGAAGTGGCTACAGGCACCATATTTTATGGGTACACAACTGGCCCAACCTGGGCCAGAGAGATTCTTTTTCGATGGCTTTATTGAAATGCAATTTATATAAAATACAATTCACCACTTTAAAGTGTATCATTCCATGGTTTTCAGTATGTTCACAAGGTTGTACAACCATTACCCCTATCTAGTTTCAGAACATTTTCATCACCCCCCAAAAACAAGCGCATATCCTTTAGCATTCACTCCCATTATCCCCCCTACCAACCTCCTAACCCTAGAAAACCATGAATCTATTTTGTGTCTCTATGGGTTTGCTCATTCAAAGCAATCTCTACAGATATTGCTTATTGCCATGTTTGGGTTTTTGTGACTTTCCCTTAGCATAATGTTTTCAAGGTTCTATGTTGTAACACATGTCAGTACTTCGCTCATCTTCATGGCCAAATAAGATGCCATTGTATGGATATGTTACATTCTGTTTATCCATTGAGCTGTTGATGGACATTTGGGATTTTTCCACTTTGAGCTATTATTAATAATGCTGTTATGAATATTCACGTATGTTTCCATATGGATGTATATTTCATTTCTCTAGCATATATACTTAATGAAGGAATTGCTGGTCATATGGTAACTATGTTTAACCTTTGGAGAAACTGCCAGATTCTTTTCCAAAGCAGCTGCACCATTTTACATCCTCAGGAACAGGGTATGAGTTCCAGTCGCTCCACATCCTCACCACCATTAGTTATTATCTGACTTTTTGATTATAGTCATTCTAGTGGGTGTGAAGTGGTATCTCATTGTGGTTTTTTTTAAGGTATTATTGATATACACTCTTATGAAGGTTTCGCATGAAAAAACAATGTGGTTACTATATTTACCCATATTATCAAGTCCCCACCTATACCCCAAGGCAGTCACTATCCATCAGTGTAGTAAGATGCCACAGATTCATTGTTTGCCTTCTCTGTGCTACACTGTTTTCCCCGTGATCCCCCACACCATGTATACTAAACAAAATACCCCTCAATCCCCTTCTCCCTCCCTCCCTACCCGCCCTCCCATACACCTCCTCTTTGGTAACCACTAGTCCCTTCTTGGAGTCTCCGAGTCTGCTGCTATTTTGTTCCTTCAGTTTTGCTTCATCGTTATACTCCACAAATGAGGGAAATCATTTGGCACTTGTCTTTCTCCACCTGGCTCATTTCACTGAGCATAATAAGCATGTTGTTGCAAATGGCAGGATTTGTTTCTTTCTTGGCTGAATAGTATTCCATTGTGTATATGTACCACATCTTCTTTATCCATTCATCTACTGATGGACACTTAGGTTGCTTCCATATCTTCGCTATTGTAAAAAGTACTGCAATAAACATAGGGGTGCATATGTCTTTTTGAATCTGATAAGTGGTATTCTTTGGGTAAATTCCAAGGAGTGGGATTCCCAGGCCAAATGGTATTTCTATTTTTAGTTTTTTGAGGAACCTCCATACTGCTTTCAGCTTCTCACTGTTAAGTATGATGTTGGCTGTGGGTTTGTCATATACGGCCTTTATTATGTTGAGGTACTTGCCCTCTATACCTATTCTGTTGAGTCTTTTTATCATGAATGGATGTTGAATTTTGTCAAATGCCTTTTCAGCATCTACGCAAATGACGATGTGGTTTTTGTCCTTCTTTTTGTTGATGTGATGGATGATGTTCATGGATTTTCAAATGTTGTACCATCCTTGCATCCCTGGAATAAATCCTACTTGATCATGATGGATGATCTTTTTGATGTACTTTTGAATTCGATTTCCTAATATTTTGTTAAGTATTTTTGTATCTATGTTCATCAGGGATACTGGTGTGTAATTATCATTTTTTGTGGTGACTTTGTCCAGTTTTGGTATTAGAGTGATGCTGGCCTAATAGAATGAGTTTGGAAGTATTCCCTCTTCTTCTACTCTTTGGAAAACTTTAAGGAGGTATTAGGTCTTCACTAAATGTTTGATAAAATTCAGCAGTGAAGCCATCTGTTCCAGGGATTTTGTTCTTAGGTAGGTGTTTGATTACCAGTTCAATTTCGTTGCTGGTTATTGGTCTGTTCAGATTTTCTGTTTCTTTCTGGGTCAGCCTTGGAAGGTTGTATTTTTCTAGAAAGCTGTCCATTTCTTCTAGGTTATCCAGTTTGTTAGCATATGATTTTTCATAGTATTCTCTAATACTTCTTTGTATTTCTGTGGTGTCTATAGTGATTTTTCCTTTCTCATTTCTGATTCTGTTTATGTGAGTAGACTCTCTTTTTCTCTTGATAAGTCTGCATAGGGGTTTATCTACATTGTTTATTTTCTTGAAGAACCATCTCCTGCTTTCATTGATTCTTTCTATTGTTTTATTCTTCTTGATTTTATTTACTTATGCTCTAATCTTTATTATGTCCCTCCTTCTATTGAATTTGGGCCTCATTTGTTCTTGTTTTTCTAGTTTTGTTAATTGTGAGTTTAGACTGCTCATATGGGATTGTTCTTCCTTCCTGAGGTAGGCCTGTATTGAAATATACTTTCCTCTTAGCACCGCCTTTGCTGCATCCCACAGATTTTGCGGTGTTGAATTATTGTTGTCATTTGTCTCCATATATTGCTTGATCTCTGTTTTTATTTGGTCATTGAGCCACTGGATATTTAGGAGCATGTTGTGAAGCCTCCATGTGTTTGTGAGATTTTCATTTTCTTTGCATAATTTATTTCTAGTTTCATACCTTTGTGGTCTGAGAAACTGGTTGGTACAATTTCAATCTTTTTGAATTTACAGAGGCTCTTTTTGTGAACTAGTATATGATCTATTCTTGAAAATGTTCCATGTGCACTGAGAAGAATGTGTATTCTGCTGCTTTTGGGTGTAGAGTTCTGTAGATGTCTGTTAGGTCCATCTGTTCTATTGTGTTTTCAGTGCCTCTTCTTACTTATTTTCTGTCTGGTTGATCTGTCCTTCAGGGTGAGTGGAGTGTTGAAGTCTCCTAGAATGAATGCATTGCATTCTATTTCTCCTTTTAATTCTGTTAGTATTTGTTTCACATATGTAGGTGCTCCTGTGTTGGGTACATTGATATTTATAATGGTTATATCTTCTTGTTGGATTAACCCCTTTACCATTATGTTATGTCCTTCTTTGTCTCTTGTGACTTTCTTTGTTTTGAAGTCTATTTTATCTGATACAAGTACTGCAACTCCTGCTTTCTTCTCCCTATTAGTTGCATGAAATATCTTTTTCCATCCCTTCACTTTTAGTCTGTGTATATCTTTGGGTTTAAAGTGAGTCTCTTGTAGGCAGCATAGAGATGGGTGTTGTTTTTTTATCCATTCAGTGACTTTATGTCTTTTGATTGGTGCATTCAGTCCATTTACATTTAGGGTGATTATCGATAGGTATGTACTTATTGCCATTGCAGGCTTTAGATTCATGGTTACCAAAGGTTCAAGGTTAACTTCCTTACTATCTAACAGTCTAACTTAACTCACTTAATATGCTATTACAAACACAATCTAAAGGTTCTTTTTTTTCTTCCTCCTTTTTCTTCCTCCTCCATTCTTTATATATTAGGTCTCATATTCTGTACTCTTTGCCTATCCCTTGATTGACTTTGTGGATAGTTCATTTAATTTTGCATTTGCTTAGTAATTAGCTGTTCTCCTTTCTTTACTGTGGTTTTATTACCTCTGGTGACAGCTATTAAACCTTAGGAACACTTCCATCTATAGCAGTAACTCCAAAATACACTGTAGAGATGGTTTGTGGGTAGTAAATTCTCTCAGCTTTCGTTTACCTGGAAATTGTTTAATCCCTCCCTCAAATTTAAATGATAATCTTGCCAGATAAAGTATTCTTGGTTCAAGGCCCTTCTGCTTCATTGAATTAAATACATCATGCCACTCCCTTCTGGCCTGTAAGGTTTCTGTTGAGTAGTCTGATGATAGTCTGATGGGCTTTCCTTCATATGTTATCTTACTTCTCTCTCTGGCTGCTTTTAATAGTCTGTCCTTATCCTTGATCTTTGCCATTTTAATTACTATATGTCTTGGTGTTGTCTTCCTTGGGTCCCTTGTGTTGGGTGATCTGTGCATCTCCATGGCCTGAGAGACTATGTCCTTCCCCAGATTGGGGAAGTTTTCAGCAATTACCTCCTCAAAGACACTTTCTATCCCTTTTTCTCTCTCTTCTTCTTCTGGTACCCCTATAATGCAAATAGTGTTCCATTTGGATTGGTCACACAGTTCTCTCAATATTCTTTCATTCTTAGAGATCCTTTTTTCTCTCTGTGCCTCAGCTACTACTGTATTCCCCTTCTCTAGTTTGTATTTCATTTATCATTTCCTCCACCGTATCCAATCTGCTTTTAATACCCTCCATTGTGCTCTTCAATGATTGGATCTCCGAACGGAGTTCATTCCTGAGTTCTTGAATATCTTTCTGTACTTCCATGAGCATGTTAATGATTTTTATTTTGAACTCCCTTTTGGGGAGAGTCATGAGGTCAATATCATTTAAATCTTTCTCAGGAGTGGTATTAATAATTTTACTCTGAACCAGTTCCTTTGGTGTTTCATATTTGCGTATGGCGCCCTCTAGTGCCCAGAAGCTCTACTCTCTGGAGCTGCTCAGCCCCTGAAGCAAACAATGTCAGGGATTGTAGGGGAGTGGTATTGGTGCCTGGGGGGGAGGAAAGAGCTGTTTCCTGCTACCCGGCTGCTATGCCTGTCTCCACTGCCTGAACCAGTGGGCTGAGCACACAGGTATAAGCCTCTATGCTTTGCGTTTGTAGTTGCTGTAGACAGATCTTCCCTCTGGCTGGCCTAACACCAGGGTAGGGTTTGCTGGTTTGCGAGCCAGGTGGGGCTGACCATGAGAAAGTTGCAGTAGGCTGCCTATCATGGAGGGGGTTCTTGGAGCTGTGTAGGCAGCCTGGGAGTTGGGGCACCTGAAGATCATGAAAGCTCCCAACCCTGTTCTGTGAGGTTGGCTCTTGTCTGCAGGTGTATGCAGTTTGGTGCAGTGCTTTTTCCTGTTGCTCTTTCAGGAGTAGTTGTATCAGTTATATTTTCGTATTATATGCGGTTTTAGGAGGAAGCCTCTGTCTCACCTCTCACATCGCCATCTTTAATCTGTCTGTCCCTATGGCAATGTGGTTTGGGTGTGCATTTCCCTGAGGGCTAGGACACTGAATATCTTTTCATGCGCTTATTGTCCATTTACATATCTTCTTTGGAAAAATGTCTGTTCAGATCCTTTGCCCAACTTTTAATTGTGTTCCTTGTTTTGTATTGCCGAGTTGTTAAGAGTTCATTATATATTTTAGAGATGAGCCCCTTACCAGATATGTGATTGGCACATATTTCTCCCATTGTGTGGGTTGTCTTTCACTTTCTTAATGGTGTCCTTTTTAACTTTAAAAACTTTAAAGTTTGCAGTGCTGATGAAGTCCAATTTATCAGCTGCTTTTTAATGCTTGTACTTTTGGTGTCATATCTAAGAAACCACTGCCATATCCAAGATCACCACGGTTTTCATCTACGTTTTCTTCTAAGAGTTTTATACTTTTAGCTTTCACATTTAGGTTTGTGATTCATTGAGTTAATTTTTGTATACAGTGTAAGAAAAGAGTTCAATTTCATTCTTTTGTATCAGTTGTCCCAGCATACTGTTGACTGTTTTTTCCTATTAAATTGTCATGATTTTCAACACTTGTTGGAAATTAATTGACTATAAATGTGAAGGTTTATTTCTGGACTCTGAACTCTATTCCCATTGATCTATACCTATCCTTATGCTAGTACCAAACTGTCTTGATTCCTGTAGTTTTGTGGCAAATTTTGAAATCAGGAAGTACCGTCTTCTAACTCTGTTCTTCTTTTTCAAGATTATCCTTGAATTTCTGTATGAATTTTAGGATCAGTTTATCAATTTGTGCAAAGAAAGTAGCTGAGATTTTTGATGGAGATGGTTTCCAGGTCCTATTCGACCTCTCCTGAACTCTAGCTGTCTCCTCCCCTTGAGTTCCCTGAGGCACTCTGGGATTTTTCCCATAAATTCCATCTTTTGCTTAACCAGATTACACTGGGTTTCTTGCAATCAAAAGAATCTTAACCTAACACACATAAGAGCACAGACCTACACCACCTCCCCAGGGCCTAAGCTCTCAGACTGTCCCCTAGACACCCAGAGACCCGACTGAGGTCCCAGACTCAACAGTGACCCACATCTCTGGCCCTTCATACTACCTTGTAATTAGTTCCCTTCCAGGTCACATATATCTTGACCAGTTAAAACAAACAGGCCCTCAATATATGCTTGTGAAATTGAACTAGATGTCCCAAGACAGCACCAAAAGAAACATGCCTACCACTTTACACCCCTTAGTAACTTTGCTTTACACCCAGCATCATTCAGCATGCTGATAGGAAGCTCTAGGAAGGCAAGACATTGTTGCGCCCATTGGACAGAGGATGTGGAAACTTACATCCAGAGAAGTTAAGTGTCTTTGTCCCAGAATGACTTGCCTGGAGCACTGGGCTGTGCTGACACTCCCTGCTAACCAGCACAGGCACAGGGGGACCCACTGTCCTGCCCCATCTTTAAGAGATGCTTTAGAAGGTACCTCCTCCAGGCAGTCTTCAAAGACTGCTCCCACTGCACCCATGGTGTCAACTCTACAGAGACTGAAAGCCATTCATCCCAGCCCTGCTACCTGCCCATCCTCACCCTTCTGAGCAAAACCAAGCAGAGTGGGGAGCCTCTTATTTTTTGACCCACTTATATGTCAACTTTCAAGACTGGCTGTTTTGCCCAGGGACCTGCACCCAAGGCTAATACTCAAGGCTGGCCACTGAATGGCTCAGCAGAGGAGGGTCAGCTTGGGAAACCTTTTAGCTGAGATGGAGGACTTGTAAGCAGGGGGAGATACCCCAGGAAAAGGGTACTCACTGGAGGAGTTTCTCATGCATGAGCTAATTCATATGTGGCAAGATAATATTTCGAGCTAGTGATCAATGCTATTTTTTCCTCCCAAAATGTCCTCCTTTTCAAGTCACACAATTGAAGCAGGTGGTTGGTCAGTATGATACCCCAAGGTGGAGGATATGTATAAAGTTGACTTTTTTAAGTCTCAAGGGGGAAAGAGGATCCGGATGCAAACAAAATGGTTTGGCCAGAAACATGGAGAGAAAAGGAACACAGGTGGAGAGGGAAGGGCAGCCCGAGGTTCTGGGAGACTGGTGTGCGTGCTCGTTGCTTCCCAGGCAAATAGGCGGACACATGGTAAACCAAGATGGACGATCCCCAGACCCCAAATCTGGTGTTGGAAGCTTCAGAGATCCCCACGGCCAGGCTGATTGGGATGACATATGTGTGGTAACAGATGACTCGATTGTCAGCTGACTGCACCCATACACTCTGGGGTGTTTCATGAGTTGTAGAACTGTGTGGCACAATTTTTCAGATTGGTAGGAATGTCAGAAAACAGCCTAATGGGACTAGGGCTTCACATAAAAATTAAGGTGATAGAAAACACAGTTACCTTTCTCACATCCCTAAGTTGTAGCCAAAAGACACCACTAAACACCTTCCCACCATTCTGAGGCCTGCTGCTTCCACTCCACTATCAGCCTTTCCCCAGATGCCCCGGGAATCAAGAGTCTTGTCCAGCCTCCTCCAATCCAGAAGTTCCCCTCCCAGACTAAGATGGAGAATCTAACAAATACGACAGCCCCACTCACGTTTCCCACATGGAAATGAGCTCCCCCAGGGGAGCTCCGGTCTGCCGCCATCTCTGACCTCTACATAAAAGGAAGTGGCTACTTACTTGACCTTCAGGCTCGCAAGCATGGTCTTGTCGATCCTGCTGAGAAAAAAACAAAGGCTTCGATCAGTGCCAGAGCTGAAGGCTCCCAGCTAGCATCCACAGGGAAGAGGTCCCAGGCTTGCCTAGCCCACTAGACCAGCAGGGCCCTGCAGGGGACAGTTCTCCTCCAGCCCAGGAAGGAAGGACTAGGAGCTCCGAGAGGGCTAGAGCCACACATAGCCCTATGAGAATGGTACTATTATCCTTCCCATTTTAGAGATGAGGAAACTGAGGCTAAGACAGGTAAAATCACTAGCCGCGTCTAAATCCAGGTATCTGAGTCCAGACCCAGGGACCTTAAGCACTTTGTATGCAGTCTCTCCCTTCATTAAGCCTCGTCCACCAGAGGACTGTGCAACCCAAGTTCCTCAGTCACTGGTGGCTGGACATTCAACACAAGAGTATTTCCTGGGCTTCTGCTTTGGAAAATGCCAGCGCCCTTAGAAGCCTCAGCATCAGGAAGCCTCCTGTTTGGGAGCAGCCAGTCCCAGCCCAAGGAGGCAGACCCCACTACTGGGACAGAACCCGACAGCAGCCTCCAGGTGCACGGGCAGGTGGGCCTGGTCAGGCACACGGGCTCAGAGCAGGGAGGATCATGTCTGCAGACTGTGCTGGCAGCCAGCTCCTCCGCCAGCCTGTGCCCACCCTCGCTGGAAGGCAAGGCAGAGCTGCTCGGCTTCTATTTTTACCCTCTGCATATGCCAGCCCATATGGCTGGTAAAAGAGGCCCCCTCCTCTCTCCGGAGACAGAAAAGTGGGTGAGAGTCCCCCTGTCGGTGTCTCCTCTTGTGCAGGAGTCACAACCACCAGCATCCACACCAGTGTCACCTTACTATTGGTGTCACCACCACCAGTCACTCTGAGCATGAGTATCATGGCCACCCCTGTGTCACCATCAGCCTCAGTGTCACCACCCCCCCCCCCCATCATCACCATTAGTGCCAAAATCACCACCACCTCTAGGACGCTTGAAGCCCTGGGAAGTTCGTTCAGTCAGCCTGTCCAGCCAGCTCAGCGCTGCCACAAGTTCCCCATACACACAGCTAGAGGGACTGGCAGGGACTGGGGTGGTGTCGGGGGCCACAGGGGGAGCTCTCAGAGCTGCCCAGCAGTCACAAGTCAGCCCCAAGCCCTCGAGCTGGGGGTGGGACCCTTTCACTCTGAGTAGCCTCCCAGCACCTCCAACCTCAGTTCGCAACGGCGAAACAAGCCGCACCCAAGGCTCCTGGCCCAGGGCCCTCCCTGCTTCTTCCCCACATACTTCCTGGGCCCCTTCCTTGCGGCTTCCACAGCTGGTTACCAAGGGTTTCACCGGACCTCAACCACCTTTGGAATGCAGGCCCCCCTCTCTCCCATTCAACCCATTGGATTGGGGGAAGTTGGACCCAGAATTCAGATCCCCACACTTGGCTGTAATACCTGTAACCCAGGGCAACTCAACTGTACCCCCATCACTAAGCCTGACGCTTTGTATTTTCTCAAGGAACCTCTTTTAATCCTTACAACATCCCTTTGTTGTGGGTAAAGCAGAAATTCCCCACTCTTGCATAGAGAAACTATGGCCCAGAGAGGGAAGTGTCCCATCTGAGATTCTCAGTGAGTTTAAGGTGGGGCCAGCACTAGAGCCGGGACTCCTGGCATGGTGCCC
The DNA here is from genome assembly GCA_029783875.1 of Phataginus tricuspis. Taxonomy (NCBI): domain Eukaryota; kingdom Metazoa; phylum Chordata; class Mammalia; order Pholidota; family Manidae; genus Phataginus; species Phataginus tricuspis. The sequence continues at coordinate 6,180,467 of JAQQAC010004778.1, read as the reverse complement.
TCCACCCGACCACCACGCCCCCACCGGCACTCCGGGTCACAGCAGGCCGCCCTGGCACCCACCCCCACACCTACCCAGCAGCCCCGTCCACAGGGTTCCCACGCTGGGGTGTGGCTCCAAAAGGGTGGGGCCCGGGGCCTTGGCAGGGCTGAGAAGGAAACGGAGCAGCGTGTGGGACACAGGCACTCACAGGAAGACACAGCCCCTAGGCTCTCCCTGGCACCTCTCTCCTTCCTCCTCTGCCCCATCCATTAGCTCTCATGCTTTGTCTACCCCTGATCTAGGGGTTATCCACTCAAGCATCCAACTTTTAAAACACCACCCCCCGAGATTCTGTTCACTGTCTGGAATGGACCAGGGCTCTAGGTTCTTGCAATTTAGTCCCCATCTAATGGTGATACCCCCTCCCAGCTGACAGCCATTCCAGACGACACTCGCCATGAGCCTCCAACCCCATCAGGAAGCCCTGTCATCCCCTCAGACGCAATGAACTCCCAACCAAACGCCTGCTGTAGGCAGACAACTCACGTAGTCATTCCGTATGCATCTATTGAGCACATACGACGTGCCAAGCGCAGTTCATCCATCTGCTCCACGCCTCCCAGACACCATCTCATGGCCTGGGCCCTGCCCTGCGGGAATCCCAGCCCAGCCCGCATGCCTGTCCCTGACTGGGAAGCAGACTAGGTGAGTCAGACTCAGACCCCACTCTCAGGACAGCAGCCCCTTGGCCCTGGCAGCAGGAAGGGCCTGTGCGCCAGCCCCAAGCTGTGCTGCGGCTCCCCTGGCAACACCTCACCCTCACCGGCCCCATCTGTAAATCATGGCATACCCATAATCCCTCCTGCCAGAGGATGGATGGCAAAGTGCTTTCAAAGAGGAAGAAAAGCAAACCAAAAGCCACACGTGTATGGGAGGGAGTAATTAGCCAGCGGACCACAGGACCTCCCCACGGCCTTCTGTGCCTCCCTCCCTCTCCCCTCTGCCTCCTGCACCCCCGCACGAGCCCACCAGCTTCCACACCAGGACACCCCCCACCGCCCTCCCTGCAGCAGCGGGAACCTTCCCTCTGGCATGTCCCAGGCCCAGAAGCGGAAAGGAAACCGATAAAGAAAACCACTAGACCCCGTTCCACAGAAGAGGAGAAGCTGCCAGCAGCTGGCAACTGCAGACAAGCCTCTGACCTCAGTCTCCCCGCTTCCTGGCCCCCTGGGGAAAGGGCCTCTCCCTTGTCCCAGAAGGAAGCTTAGTGGCAAAAGGTGGCCCTGAGGGCAGGCAAGAGGCTGGAACATGGACTCAGCTACTCGGACTGGGACAGAGCCGGGATTGGCTGCCTGGGGTGGGGGCCTCTGGAGACAGGCCTGTCCCCACCGCCCAGTTCGCCCCCTGCAGAGAGGAGGCAGCCAGGGTCCAGTGGGCCGCAAAGTCACCAAAGTGGCACCGACAGGAACACACACATGAACGGACAGGTACGGAGGGCGAGGGGCGCAGGCCAGCGTCTGCTCAGAAATGCAGTGCGCACGAGGTCACGTGCCTAGGCACACCCCCCGGCCGGGCACACACCGCACGGCCACACAGGATGGCAGTTGCAGACACACACATTCACGGTCATCCCAGAGGTGCCTACGCGTGTAAGGGAGCACAGGACACAGACACACACGTTCAACCAGTCACACTGGCCCGTGTTCGCCGGCTCCCGCTCTGACCTTCCGATTCCCTAGAAGACTGTGCTTGAGAGACAGGGAGGAAAGGCTCACAGCATCTGATGGTCCCACCAGGATCGTCCATCTCCATCTGCCCCGGGCATCTGGAAGTGCCCCCCACCCCCGAGCCGTGTCACAAGCACAACCTGAGCCCTGCACTCCCCCAGGCGGCCACACCCCACACTCCCACCCCTCAACCGCCCTGCCACCTGTCACCTACCATCCAAAGCCCCCAAAGGAGACACTGCGCTTCCTGCCAAACATGGTGTGGTGTGGCCGCTGGACCCTGGGTCCCAGCGATGTCCCCAAGGCTGCTGGCAAAGCGCTGTGGTGCAGCAGGGTCAGTGGGCCACTGGCGTAGGGTGGAGCACCCGCGTGGCACCTCCCCCAAACCAGGCTTCCTGTGGGTAAAGTCGCACGGTTGGGAGGTGTGTCCCGCCCTCCAAAAGGCACCAAGACAGGCAGGGGAGGCCGCAGAGGACAGCTTCCCCACACCCAGAGGAACCCACAGCCCCGGAAGGGGCTCAGCTGGCAGATTGCCCCACACAAGCCTGGCTTCCCGGAACCCAAAGGAGGCCTCAGGATTCCCACAGCTGTGCCTAGAAGGGACAGAAAGACCTGGCTGGAGGGGTCAGGGAGCCCTGCAGCCCCAGGCCCCTCACACGCACTCCCTAGTGCTGCCCAAGATGGGGCTTTGCCTTCCCACTCCACCTTGGTCAGCACATGACAGATAAACGAGGCCCACACATGTAATGACACCTGCATGTATGTGGACATGAATGCACATGTACCCGCATGGGCACACACACATGTGTAAACCTGTACACACAGGGTCCAAGGGTACACGTAGGACATGCATGCTCACATGCGTGTCATCAGATCCCCACCCACACATGTGCACAGGTACTGCTCACTCAGGTGCAGGTTCACACAGACATGGACAGAGTCACCTGCATGTATATCTCATATACATACAACCCCCTGGACAAAACCTGCTCGCACATGGACGCGGACACACGGGCTCCCACATCAGCATACTTGTGCACAGACCCAGGCACACACTCAGATCGCACGCGTGCCTATAGGATGCATTCACACACACACATATGCAAGCACAGACCCCCTCCAGCATCTAGACAGAGGTCAGCAGTACCACACTCAATGCTGGCAGTGGTGGAGGTGAGAGGGTGGACCTGTGTGCGAATGTGTCCCCTTCCAGGAACTAAAGGCTAGCCCTCATCTCTGCATGCACCAGCGACCCTGTCAAATACACAGTAGGCGTTAATGACAGCCCTTAGAGGGGTGTGGCACATGTGCTACAGCAGACCGAGGTATGAGAGCATAGGCCCCTGACCTGCACCCAGGCAGTAGAGGAAGGGAAATAAGGCTGCTGTGGCCTCTCCTGCTGGCCCACCCTCCCTGCAACTTCCTGTTTGGGGCCCCACTGCCACTCTGGGAGTCATTATCTGTGCTGCAGTGCCAGAGGGCCAACCCCTCGGTGGTAGACAAAGACGCCAGGCATTTCTATTTGCTTGACTCCTCTGCAGCAGGAACAGTGCTCGGGGACCTCCGGTGGCGCCCTGCATGGGCTGCAGGAGCAGTTTCAAGGTCCTGGCCCGATCCAGGTCTAGGGGATGGTGAGTATGGGGTCCTTTCCTCCAAGGCAGCTGGCCTCTCAGCAGGAGCTGGAGGTCCTCCATTCAGGACACACCATCCACCCCACCTTCACCAAGAAAGGAAGGATTGTGCAGTTCACCCTAGGGGGTTGCATCAGACTTCCGGCTTCCTACTGCACATCCATTTGACACCCAAATCTCACCTGCCCTGCACCCACCCCACCCCTACAAGGTGCTCAACAGGTACCATGGACACCTTGCTTCCTGCCTGCTCTGCATTCATTTGGCCTCGCTCTGAGCAAAATGCTCTGGCTCCATCCACCCGGGGGAGCACCTGGCCAGCATCCACCCTCCTGGACACAGTGCCTGGTTCAGGAGTGGGCAGGGGACCCAAGAGAACCCAACAGGACTCATTCCCAGAACACTTCCCCCATCCTCCCCAGGGCTGCTAAACCACAGGATAGAAGCCTGGGGATGTGGAGAGTGCAGGAAAATGCAGCCAACCTAGAGGGAAGGCAGAGGCGAAAACCGCAGTGGGAACAAGGAGGCTTTAAGACATCATCTGAGCCCCTGCATGCAGCTGTCCTGGAAGACAGATCTCCCCCTAGGTATATAAGAGCAAGTACTGTGTCCTTTTGTTCCTAAAGCCAATATGAGTAGGATTTCTCTCTCTTCATGGAGAATGTCCCAACTAAGGTAAACAGTTTGATGAGTGAAAGAAGGTGAAAACAGCCCCTTGGCCACTCAGCCTGCTCCCCCACTGACAGCAACCCCTGCTTCAGGCCAAGCACCCCCTGGGTGCAGAGAGCGCCTGGGCGAGCCAGATGCAGCTCACAGCTTGGGCTCAGGAGGCATGTGGATTACAATAACAAAATCCCTTTTGCAAATTATGTGTTTATCAGCTAGAGAGTTCATGGTGAGCTATCATTGGAGCACATCATTCCACGTGCTTTCATGTGCCAGATAAAGAGGTGGGGCTACAATCACACCAAACTTAGGCACTTCTGAGTGCCAGTCTTTTCTATTCTTATCTGTACATACACGTGACCATGTGTGCACGGTATCTGTCAACATACTCGAGGAGAAGACACAGTTGCAAGACGCTCATGCAGCACCAGTAGGCCGGCCTTCATAGGCTATGGAGACGCCCAGGGAAACTCCCAGGTGGGAGGCCACCTGGGCCAAGTGTTCGCAGACCCAGGAGGGCTGCAGGCCTGGGCCCAAGCATCTGAAGGTGAGCAGAACGGCCCAGGGACCAGGCAGGGAGGAGCATTTCAAGGCCTCAGGTGCTGCCACCCTGAGGCTGGATTCTCCCACCTGGTTCTGGCTTCTTGCTTAGTAGCCAAAAAAGACACAGAGCCATGCGATTCGGGCAGCTGGCCGAGGAGTGCAAATGGCCGGGCTGCAACAGCAGAGGGGGCCACAGAACTCACGGCACCCTGGACTTCCTCAAAGCCACTGGGATCCGGGACCCTTAAGAAGTCCGGAAGGACCCGTGCCCTCCTCGTCCCCAGAGGGCCTGGACAGAGAGAAGGGAGGCTCCCAGATGGCTTCTAATTTCACTCTGTAAGCTCTGGAGGGAGGTGAGAGCCACTCTAGAGGCTCTGCCACCCGTTCAGCACCCACTCCCCCACGCCGTGGGGCCGTGGGACCTCCAACAAGTCACTCAGCCTCTCCAGGCCTCGGTGTCCTCCTCTGTGGAATGGGGTGGCTGCACCAGCACCCTCACAAGATCACAAGGAACATAAGCATGGGTGCAGAGCTTCCTCCCCATCATGGCAGCTGCTATAACCATTATCGGTGTGCTCTGCCCTCCCTCGGCCCCGCTCAGCTTCCTGTTGCCCCCACTCTGACCCCTCGGTTCCTCTTCTGCATGGGGTTGGGCAGCAGTGGGTCCATGCGCTCTCTGGCAAGGATTGCGAGTCAGGAGAAAAGAGAAGCACTCCGGAGGCCCGGCCCTCCTGCCCCCACCAAACACAGCCCAGCTTCCTCCCAGAGCCTGGCTGACTCAGAGACTGCCAAATGATCAGAGGGAGAGGAGGACAAGCCAGGGGGACAGGGCAGCAAGGAGCAACTCCTGTACCAGTGAGTCTACAAAGGGCCAGAGCTGACCTAGCCGCTTCGCTCGTTCCAATCTCAGAACCGCCTCTGCGGTGGTACCACTATTATCCCCATTTTACAGATGGGAACACTGAGGCACAGAGAGGTTAAAGAACTTGACAAAATTTACCCAGCATGATGGTAGCAGAGTGAGGTCTGACTCTAGAGCCCAAGTTCTCGGTCACTGTTTTGTACAATGATCTGTGTCAGTAGGTTCTGATCTCCAGATAAAACCTGCCCCACTGACTCTGGAACCTACAGAAAGGCACAACTCATGCCATGACCATTTTACAGTCAGGAAAACTAAGGCCTTGAAGGCAAAGCTCAGCTCAACAGCTGGGAAAGAACAACGATGGAGTGGGACAGAGCAAATGCCCAAATCCTTCCAATGCTTGGCCAGACAGACCACACTTTGGGTCCCCAAGTCACAAGGCCCTGGCTTCCCTGGTGGAGGCCTGAGATTGTCCCAGCTCAGCTGAGGGGGCAAGTCCCAGCCAGAGCCCCCGTCCCAGGACAGAGCTCCAGAGAACCCACCCATCTCAACTCACTGGGTTTTTGAGGAATTGGAGCTGAGAAAGCTGACTGGGATCAGAGGACAGGCAGCCCAGGCCCCCGCCGGCTGCCCCTCTATCATGTCTGCAGGCCCTGAGGACAGGAGGGAAGGAAGAGACAGTGTGGTTTCCTCTGCTGGGTGAGCTCTGTCCTTGCAGCCACCAGTGGGAGCTGGAAGAGAAGACAAGCTCCTTTCCCAGGCATGGGGATGAGGCAGGTACAGGAAGCCCAGGAAACAGATGCCCCTTGAGAAGGAGACACTAGATGGTTCAGCCTAGATCCTCCCCAACTCCAGACAGCGCAAGCTGCCACCAGTACTGACGCTGTGGGGCTCCGCTCTCCTCTTAGCTCCACCACTGAATCGCCATGAGCAGGTCACATGCTTATCAGGGCTTCAGGTGACCCTTCCTCAAAGGGGAAGCTGGATTAGCCTCTGCTTCCTTTATAAGTCAGGTGAGGCCAAAGGGTGATGGCAGAGGACACTGACCTCCAGGAAAATAGGGCACAGTGCCATTCAGAGCCCGCAAACCCGTATCGGTTAGAAATCCACACGCTGGGATAGAGAGAAAATGGCACCTAACGTCTGCCCTGGGATTTACAGCACACCGACCCCTTCCCCAGGTCTACTCTCTCAAGGCCTCAACTGCATCTCCCATTGTGCAGGTTCTGAAATGCAACATGATGACAAAAAAAAAAAATATCCCAAGAGTACTTGTGAAAACGGGGCTCCAAGAGCAGGACCCCCACATACGATTGCACAGTTTTTTCTGATCTGCTCAGTAATGCCGGCCTCCCAAGAGACCTGTTGGCAGGCCACGGCTGTACACTAAAGAAGCTACGAGATGTGTCACGGTTTTAGAAAACTTTAAGTAACAGTAAGGTATCAACTTTCACCCATCAGACAGTAAAGGTAAGATAATAAAAAAAAAAGACCTTGATAATGGTGTGAGGCTATAAGGAAACAGACGTCCCCACCATTAGTGTGTAGATGTTTGGAAAGATCTATCAAATTTTAAGCACACATACGCTTTGTGCCAACAATTAGAACAAATTTTTAAAATAACAAAAACTCTTAGAAATGTAAGCGTTTATGAACTCATATAAGTTGACAAGATCTATGCACACAGATGTTAATTATATCATTGTTTCTAACAGCAAATACAAAAAATAACCTAAATCACCATTATTTGACTTTATTGTGGAGGAAGCATACAATGGAATGCTAGGTAGCCATTCAAAAGAAGGAAGGAGAATTTATATGTGTTACCATATGATGATGTCCTAAAAACGCAAGTTAAAAGAAAAAAGGACAGCTCATAGAGTAGAATCCCATTTGTCTAAATAAATAAATATGTAAATTCTTATATATGTCTAGACGATTTCTGGAGTGAAACTTAAGCAACGGTCTTGACGACCTCCAAAAAAATGGAAACAGGACTGAAAATCTGGGGGACGGGGCTTTGCACTGTATGCCTTTTTGTGCCACTTGATTTTTAATTTTACTATGAACATGTTATAATTTCAAGAAAAAGTGTTAAATATATGGATGGTTTGCTCTAGAAGACAAAGAAGAGTAAAGGGAACAGAAGGGGGAGGAGGAGGAGGAAGCTATAAAGTCTCATTTCTTTAAAACCTTCTTAAACGACTCGGAGCTCAAACCGACCACTGCTCCCAGTTCTGGGACCACCTCTTCTATCCTGAGGAGAAGCCATTCTTACCCCAGAAAGGAAGGACCAGGGTCTCTTTCTCACTGCCTGACTCCAGGTGGTTCTTCCGTCCACTCTGCCTTTTAAGCAAAGCGTCTGTGCTTCGGTTTTAAGAAAACTCAAAGGAGACCAACTTACCACTTTGCTGGAGGAAACTTGACAGCACAGACCAGAATCCTTACATGCATATATAGAGGACTTCTAGAGTGCACATCACAGCCCATTTTTGGATCCAGGTGTTGGTTTTACATGAGTATGTCAAGTTCATGGAAATTCATTAACCTGTACTCTTAAAATCTGTGCATGTCTCTGTATGTAAATTATGCTTCAATAAAAAGGATTTTTGGAACATGCATGCCTTTTGACCTGGCAATTCTGTTTCCAATTCCATACCATCCCAAGGGGAAAAAATCAGAACCGTGTACCAGATTGTACTTTTGAGAGTCACTGTTGAGAGTCACTGTTGTCCTAAGAAACACTGAGAATGATCTAAATTTCCATGAGGGTAGGTTAAAGAAAGACAGCACCTCCCAACAACAGAGCACATTTCAGCCAAAATAAAGTAGGTGTAGAAGTATATGTAACAACAAGGGAAAATGTTACAGTACGTTTCTGAATTAACTAAAACAGACTGACTAATATGCTCTGGGCCATAAAACTCAGGGGGTGAGACTAAGAATCATGATTTTTTCCCTTGCATTTTTCTGAATTTTCTAGGTTTTCTGAAATAAGCATGTCTTACTTTTATAATTAGGAAAACAATAAACACTATTTAAGATAATGACGAATGAAAGGAAGCAAAAGGAGAAAAAGGAGATGGCCCAGTGCTATAAATGAGTGGTTCCCAAATCCAATGGGCCTAAAAGTCACCAGGGACTTGAATAGCGTGGGTTCAAATTCCACCATGCTGCTTACCAGCAGTGTGACTTTGCACAAGTTCCTCAACCTCTCTGTGCCTCAGACCAGACTCCCTATCTATAAAATTGGGGAATTAATGGTACCTACCCCATAGGGTTGCTGCGAGGGGTAAATGAATTACAGGTTGCTAAGCCTTCAGATCAGTGCCTGAACTGCAGCCGTGTTAGCCAGCGCAACTGCTAAAATTCTGACTCCCTTGTTCCGGGCTGGGCGGTGGAATCTGCATCTTTAACAGACTCCCCAGGTGACTCCAGTGCAGTGAGAGACACAGGAATGCAATTCACGACAATACTCCCATTGTCTTTAGTGGCCCTGGAGTTACCTGTGGGAAGGCTTGGGCACTAGGAGCTGCCTGCAGGAGATTCTCACTAACGGAGATCACAAAGCCGGCTCTTCTGCTCCCTGCATCCAGCTAGGTCCCTCTCAACCGTCCCCCACTACTGCAGAGCCTCACCTGGGGACTTAGCAGAGATGCACCAGAGTGTGGGCACCAGTGCCCTCTACAGGCCAGTTGGAGTCGTGCAAGGAGGAAAGGAGGCATCTTCCGGCTTGGTGCTCAGAGGGTGGCTGTGATGCTCCTTGGCCAAAGGGGCAGAGGGATGGGGCCATTCTCTGTAGCGCAGGTGATAAGCAACAACAACCTGGTGTCGGAACACATGGTTCCAGCCCTGGTTCTGACATTAAATGTAGCTGTGGAAAACCACTTAAACTCCCTTTGCCTCATTTTTTTTTCGTCTGTAAAGAGTAATTGCAGTCATTTTTTGAGAATCTCCCATAAGCCAGTGAAGTCACCGTTTTTACTTCATTTAATCCTTACCAACCATGTCCTTTATTCTGATTATGAAATGGACCCTTAGAGAAGCTAAGGGTAAGAGGTTGCCCAAGATGACAGGGCTGGTAGGTAATAGCAGAATTCAAACCCCGAGCCCCTGCTTTGAACAATTCTGCATCCCTACAAGGAACGAGGGCAACACTAGATGTGAGAGGCCGCCAAGCTGAGCCTGACAAACCCTGAGATTCTTTCTGAGCCCCCACCAGTGCCCAGCTGGGGAGCAGCCCCAACCTGGGCGGGAGAGCAAACGCGGAGACTCCCCCCCAGGCCTGGCAAGCTGGGCCGGGGAATGCTGCCTCTGGCAGAGGAAAGGTGACTCGGGTGGAGACAGGCAGCAGGAGAGAGGAGAGGCAGGGAGTCACAGGAGACACTTTAAAAAGAAAAAAGGGGCAGGTTGCTCACACACAGCACGCTTGTGGTTCATTCACCCCGATTTCCCTGGATAAAAATGGAGGTCCTTCCTCTTCAGGAACATATCTCCCCAGGCAAGGGAAACAAAAGCAAAAATGAACAGGTGGGACTATATCAAGCTGAAAAGCTCTGTACAGCAAAGGACACCATCAGTAGAACAAAAAGACATCCTACAGTATGGGAAAATATATTCATAAATGACGTATCTGATAAGGGGTTGACATCCAAAATATATAAAGAACTCACGCACCTTAACAAACAAAAAGCAAATAATCCAATTAAGAAATGGGCAGAGGACATGAATAGACACTTCTCTAAAGAAGAAATTCAGATGGCCAACAGGCACATGAAAAGATGCTCCACATCACTAATCATCAGAGAAATGCAGATTAAAACCACAATGAGATATCACCTCACACCAGTGAGGATGGCCAACATCCAAAACACAAACAACAACAAATGTTGGCGAGGATGTGGAGAGAGGGGAACCCTCCTACATTGCTGGTGGGAATGCAAATTAGTTCAACCATTGTGGAAAGCAGTATGGAGGTTCCTCGAAAAACTCAAAATAGAAATACCATTCGACCCAGGAATCCCACTCCTAGGAATTTACCCTAAGAATGCAGCAGCCCAGTTTCAAAAAGACAGATGCACCCCTATGTTTATTGCAGCACTATTTACAATAGCCAAGAAATGGAAGCAACCTGAGTGTCCATCAGTAGATGAATGGATAAAGAAGATGTGGTACATATACACAATGGAATATTATTCAGCCATAAGAAGAAAACAAATCCTACCATTTGCAACAACATGGATAGAGCTAGAGGGTATTATGCTCAGTGAAATAAGCCAAGCCGAAAAAGACAAGTATCAAATGATTTCACTCATATGTGGAGTATAAGAACAAAGAAAAAAAACTGAAGGGACAAAACAGCAGCCGACTCACAGAACCCAAGAACGGACTAATGGTTACCAAAGGGAAAGGGACTGGGGAAGATGGGTGGGAAGGGAGGCATAAGAGGGTAAAAGGGGCATTACGATTAGCAGATGTAATGTTGGGGGGCGCGGGGAGGGCTGTACAACTCAGAGAAAACAAGTAGTGATTCTATAGCATCTCACTACGCTGATGGACAGTGACTGTAATGGGGTTGGTGGGGGGGACCTGATGAAGGGGGTAGTTTAATCACCATGGTATTGCACATGTAATTGTAGATTAATGATACCAAAATAAATTATTTTTAAAAATGTAGCTAATAAAAAAAAGTTTTATTAGCAAAAAATAAATAAATAAATAAAAATAAAAAGAACACGGCATATTGCAAAATAAAAAATGGAGGTCCTTCCCCCACCCGGGAGGAACTCTGCTGGAGCCCCAGCCTCGTGGCATCCCCATCAACACCTGTCCCTTGCCCATTTAAAGGGAGCATGGCTGAGTTAGAATGACATAATAAACGGAGGCAGAAAGGCCTTTTCCACTCAAGGCCCCCTCTTCTCTTCCACTATTGCCCCCCACCTCCCCACTCAGAAGGGCTCTGCACAGCCCGGCGCCTCGTGTGTCACATGCAAGTGGGTGGGGACTTGGCCTGGATCCTGTATCTCAGTGAAAACTTGGACCAGCACCTCGCCGGAGGCTGGGGGATCCAGGGGCAGACATGTAGTCACTGTTAAAGAAACAACCCAATGATGAGGTACATACTGGCAGTGTCCCCGCTTTGCAGATGGAGAAATTGGGGTGCAGAGAAAGAACAAGTAATTTGCTCAGGGTCACACACCTAGGAAGTGGCTGTGGCAGACTGTATTTTCCAAAGATGGCCACGCCATTCCACAATAATCCTCCACCCCGCACGCTCCTCTTGCCATATGACATTTCCACCACCACCTCCCCGCCCTGTGAGAGGTGGAGTCCACGTCTCCTCCTCTCTGATCGGTGACTATGGCACGAGCAATGCTACATCATTCCAGGGCTAGGTGAGGAGATGACTGCTGCCTGACTCTTCCTCAGGATTCTTGCCCTTAACCCAGCCACCATGCTGTGAGGAAGCCCAACCCAGCACCCAGAGAGAGCACATGGAGAGGCCTATGCGGCCAGGAGCTGAGGCCTCGAGCCAACAGCCAGCCCTGAACACCAGGTATGTGAGTCAGGGAGCCTGCAGAAGATTCCAGCCCCTAGACTTTGAGCCACCCCTGATGATGTTAGCAGAGCAGATACAAGTAACCCCACCAGTATCCTGGGCAAACCCTTCCCACGCTGCAGATTCCTGAGCAAATGAACGTCATCACTTTTTTAAGCCACAAGCTTCTGGAAAGTTTATGATGCAGCATTATTTCAACAGAATAGTAGCACAGCCAGAATTGGAACCCAGCAAACTGGCCCAAGCAGTGTTCCCAGCCACTCTGCAAAGGTCCCTGCTGTGGGAGACAGTGTAGAGGAGGAGTTTAGAGTTTGGGCCTGGAGGCAGACTATCTTCATGTATTCACATATTCATTCATGAATTCATTCATTCACTCGTTCATTCATCAAATGTTTGTTTACTGCACCGTACCGTGTTCCAAGCTCTCTGCTAATGCTAAGGATATTCTGGTGAACAAGACAGATCCCTGCCTGGCGGTTGCGGGGGAAGAGGTGGAAGAAAAAAGAGGGGCTAATTTACACAGGGATTACAACAGGGGGATATGATCCCAAGGGCACTGGGTGAGCAGGGAGCCCTAGTTAGAGGGGATGACCCCAGGACAGCCTCTCTGAAGAAGAGACTGCAGGATGACATGGGCCCAGCTGCGTGAAGAGGGGAGGACCAGCAGCAGGTGTCAAGAATAGACCTGGGTTCATGTCCACTACTGACAAGCCATGTGACCTTGCGTACATGACCTGCCTCTCTGAACCCCCACTTCCTCATAAGACAGGGATGCTTTCAGAATCCATCTATATGGTTGTTCTGAGGAGTCAACGAGCTAATGCATGTATACTGTGCAGTCCAGGGCCTGGCACAGGAAGAGCTCCATAAATATAAATACGGTGGTGCAGGAATTACAGTGAGGCCAAGGTCCCCAGTGGGAGGCCCAAAGCCTGAAACCACTCCACTCCCTGTCAGAAACTGTGCTAACCACAGCTACTGGGAAAGAGAGCATGGATGGGGGGGGGGGAGGCTTTCCACGGCTGCACTCGTACCCAAGCCTCTGAGGGTGGGTCAAATGGATGAGGAACACACATATTTCCCTGAAGCATTGCTGAAAAGTGCAGCATGGCTGCCTGAGATACAGCCGGGCTTCTGCCCACCCCCTGCAGCCATCCCTGACTCATCTCCTCAACCCAGAGCTCACCCACCCATCACGCTAGGCTCACAGCTCAAAGGATGGGGCTGGAGGTTGGACTGGTTGTCCCTTCCCAGGCCCTGCCCCAAAGGCAGTGGGCATCCACACAGCCAGTGGGGGAGAAGCTACTTTCTCAAGGTAGAGGGAGGGACAGGAACAGGAAGCCTGGGGAGAGGGCAGAGCCGGGGCAGAGCAGAAGACTCAGGCGCCCCAGGGGGCCAGGAAACCCTGCTGGGGTAAAATATCATCTGCCACTGGACAGGCACACCCCCAAGGATCCTGGAGAGCACCCAGTGTGTGGCCAACACACACACCCAGAGAAAAGAACACCAACAAGCCAGAGTACGCAACAGTGCGCACAGAGGCATGCTCAGAGGACCCACAGAAGGTCACACACAGAATGTGCAGGCACGATCCAGCAACACGCATGCGCAACACACACACACACACACACACACACACACACACACACACACACACACGCCCCTCACTGTGCCCAAATGCCTGTCACACCCCTCCTGCTCTTGCTCACTACCTGTCATCTAATTGGCAGGGTCCCCCAGGTGCCCATGCCTGCGGCCATCTGCTGACCTAGAGCAGCATGCCCAGCACAATCCAGGAAGGAGGCTGACAGCCCTGGATCTAAACGCGGTAAGGGGACGGGACACCAGCCAGCCCTGAGAGCAAACTGCAAATCCAGAAACCAAGCACGGGCAGGGCTGGGGGCTCAGCACAGCCCAGTCTCAGGCCAGGTCCCCTAGAGGGCAATCCTTGCTTTTGTAGCCCACCTCGTCTGGGAGCCCCTACAACTGTTTCACATTGTGAGCCAGTGGAATAGAATCCCCTCATAACTAACTGGAAGTCCTGAAGGGTTGTGGCAAACAGAGAAAACAAAAGTGCAGCATGGCCGCCTGAGATCAGACGTGAGGCAGAACTTCCCACTAGAGAAGCACCAAAGCACTGAAAGAGGCATGGGCAAGAAGAGAATGCCCATAAAGATGCCCTCTTCCAAAGGAGAGGAGATGGATGGGGTGTTATTACCCATTTTATTTTATTTTTTTAACTAAACTTATTAAAAACAAAAGGAGTCCCAAATTGCAGAGGTCAGAGGAGTCTTTAAATGACTAAATGACTCCCCAGCCTAGGCTGGGTGTGACCTTGCCTAAAGGCAGAGGGTGGACACAGTGACCTTCAAATTGCCAACCTGAGCTGCTCCAAGAGGCAGAGGACACCGTCTCACTGTGTGACCCTCCCTCAGGGGGCGGCACATTCCTCAGAGACGGGAGAGGGTAGGGAGACGGGCCACCTGCCACCTGGCCATGGTACCACAGACTTGCTTTCTGCGATTGCCACTCAGGAGGGGGCTCAAGTGCCTGCAGTCAGCACCCCCCCAAGCCAAAGGGGATGGTGGCCTAGGAGGGGCAGGCAGACACACTGGGAAAAAGGAGAATGAAGAGGCTTCTAGGTCCCATACTCTGTACTATGAAGCCTGCCCCGGTTATGCCCTAGGACCCCACAAGTAATGATCCTCAACCACTGCCTTCTCTCCTGCCACCCCATCGCTCTCCCACAGGCCAGCCTGTCCCCTGGCCCCCCTAGGCCCCCCAAGCCCCAGGCACCAAGGCTGCCCAGCTTGCCCCACTGCCCAGCTCTTCCAATATTGTTGGCCACCCTCTGCCAACCACTCTCCCTCCCCTTCCTGCCCTCTGTTTTCCCTGGCCTCCTCCACCCTCTGCCCTGTCCTCCCCACTGACTGGCCCACAACCATCTGCCAGCTCCAAACGCCAGCATCCACCCTCCCGCCACTCCTCCTTCAAGCACCTGCTACTTAGCTGCCTTCTTCCCTCTCCCCTCTCTGCCCATGGCCAGGCTCCCATGTCCTCCTGGGGACAGCCAGCGAGAGGCATGTCCAAGCCACCAGCCCAGGGGCAGGGCATTGCTGGCTCCAATTCACAGACTGTCAAACAGAACCTTTCAGGGGGTCTGGGAGCCTGGGCCACAGCTCCAGGAGGAACTGACCAGGTCAGGTGTCTGGCCCTTGAGTCCCAGACTCTAAACCAGGAGGGAGGTCCTTAGAGGTCACCCAATCCAGTCTCCTCCTCCACGAGTGAATGAATATCTGAGTCACCCAGAAGGTGCTGTCTTCCTGAATACACAGAAATACTCCATTTGTGGAGCCTTTGCTACAGACCCATCACCACGTTCAAAAATTTAATATCCATCTTATTTAACACTCACAATCCCAGATAAGAAAACTGAGACTCAGAGAAGTCGGGCAACTTGCCCAAGGTGATGCAGTGTGTTGCACACCTCAGTGCGCCAATTCAAACCCTCTCGGCCCCTCTTCTTACTCCATCTTTTTTTACAATGACCAGCTCCCCGCAGGCTTCAAGCCACAGCTTGCGGTCCACACGGCAAAGCTTCATCTAGGGCTGAGTCAGGCCTTCTTTGAAGCTGCGGTGAAGGATGCCCACAGGAACACGCTTCAGCCTCACACATGCAGCCTGGAAGCACATGGGAGTTAATGCCCACGGAGCCTCCCATGTCCAGTAGGGGACAGAGCCGATGGATGGTCACTTCCCTACTTCTCTCCCCAACAGGACACTTCTGAACCACATTCCATAAGGCTCCTCAGGAGACCACCAGGACAGAGTGGTGCAAAATAACGCATCCCCGTGCTGTTTTTCCTTTCTCTCCTTTATGCCCTTTGCCCCCACCCCTGGTCCCTGAGATCACTTGTCAAATAAACTATCGCACGGAAGCCCTTCTCTCAGCCTCTGCTTTGGGAGAGCACAAACGGAGGGGACGCAGCAAGCATGGCGTGGCTGGTGGAGCCGGGATTCAAACCCAGGTCCGAGTGACAACAGAGCCTTTATGCTCAAACAGCTGCTGCCACCACCACCCAGGCCCAGGTCCCTTTCCCTAAGGTTCAACTTATTCTGAACCACTGCGGCTCAGCCACACTTGATTCAGACAGGGTCATGGGAGGGCAGGGAGGGCATAAGGGTGCCTGCAGCAGGGGGTCATCTCTGAAACTGAGGCCACTTTCACCAAATTGCCTCCACACCCTGGACTGAGCAGAAGCCCCAGCTAGACGTGCTCTGGCCCTACGCAAATTTAGCATCTGCCTCTGCCCAGAAATTTCTGTGGCTCTTCAGCACCAGTCCCCCATCCTACCCCCCACCCCAGCCTCCCTCCTCAGTACCTTGGAAAGGAGGGAGGACCACAGGTAGCTTCTTGAAGCCTGAGCAGCCAAACCTAGCTGACACCCACTCTGTCCTATCCCTGGACTCAGAAAACCCAACACACCGGCTAGAGGTGAGGCCAGAGTCTCCCCTGAGTCCTGCCCAAGTCTCCAAGATGTGCTGGGACTTTCCTGGGGAAAATCACTGCTGGGACATCACATGCCTGAGTCACTCCCAGCAAACCCCCTCCCAGGCAGCTGTGTGAGCGCTGTTTACTCCTCACCCCAAAGCAGGAAGAAGGAGTGGGGGGTGCCTTCTCCCCTCTCCATGGGAAGCTGAGGTCCAGGAGCTTAAAGGATGGCCCCAGGGTCACAAAGCACGAAAAGAACCTAAGAACCCTGGCACCTGGCCCAGGCCAACCCTATTATTCCCTATGGAGGCTGCTCCAATGGGGGCCACTCAACAGAGGCAGGTCTGGCTTTCAGACCCAAACCCCACTTGCATGTAAATACCCTTAGGTTTATTAAGAAGGGTATAAAGAGAGCTATAGGACACATGAGGACGTCCCCTCAACCAGCTCCCAGGACCAGACACACAGCGTCAGGTGGTGGCAAAGCCAAGTGGATTCTACACAGTCCTGAGGTCTCCTGAACACACACCTGCCCAGGACCCCCACCCAGGTTGGCTCTCTGGCTCTCACCCACCCAAGGCCTCCAGAAATGAGCGTCAGGCTGGAGGCTGGCCCTGCCCCAGAGGTCCATGAAGGCCTCTCAGCCAGCACCCCACCACCCTAGCTCCCCTCCCTGCAGCAGGCACAGGTTGAAGTGAGGATGGGGTGGGGTTTATGCCCTTCTGGAAAAAAACAAACCAACCCAGCCTGGCTACAGTGTCCTCCTGGGGAGTCTGGCTTTTTCCTTCTACCACCACCTGTAAACACCCCACCTCCGACCTCCATGCCGGTCAGCTTCTCCAGACAGACACTGTGACAGGGGCTGGGCAGTATCTCACTCCCACCATACACGATGTGTGTGCGCAACACCCCACCGATATGGTTTTCTAAGGACAGTCACCCAACCTCCCTAACATAACCCATTACGCTGAACTGCTCTGTGGAATCACAGCACTGAGCTCACACGTGTCCCTACGAGCTGGATTTCCCTTTGCAAACACAAGCATTTACACTCAAAACACACACCCCATTCCATGTTGTCACACCTAGGACTCGCGTCCTGATCCAGGCTGACTACGGAATCACCATTCAGTCCCGGACCCACTGACCTTCTGGGACGCCTGGCGCCCAGGGCTCGCTCCTCGAGGTGGACGGAATGTCAACAGTCAGTCGCAGCGGCTCTCCTGGCCTGCGCACCAGCCACGGCGGCGGCCACCCGACCCCATCCGGACCCGAGCGCCCTCCTCCTCGGCGGCGGGCTTCCCTCGCAGCCCGCCCAGTCGCGTGCCCCGTCACCGCAGCGCGCACACGCGCACGCCCAGCCGGCGGCTCGGAACGCACAAAGCTGCGCCCTCCGCCCGCCCGCAGCCGCCCTCACACCTGGCGGGCGCGCCCCCAGCCGCCGGAGCCGCGCACTGGCGGCGCCCTCGGGCCCGGGGCGGCCGGGAGCCACACACCTGCTGCGGGCCGCGCCGACCGCGCTCCCCCGCCCCCCGGACGCCGCCGCCCGGGCCGGGCCGGGCTGCCGGGGTACCCAGCCCGGCTCGCCGAGCGCAGCCGCCGCGCAGCTGCCGGAGGGCGGGCACGGGGGCGGAGGGAGAGGGGCTGGGGGGGGCCTTGGGGGCGTTGCGTCGCCGCCGCCAGGGGACTGGCTGCCCCAGGCGGCTCCTCCGGAACAAAGGCGCGGGGCGGGGCAGGCGCCCTAGGGACCCGGGGGACAGGAGGAGGGGACGGCCCACCTCCCACAGAAGTTCTCGGAGGATGGGGCCTCGGGAAGTGGGGAACGGAGGTGCAGAAAAAAACGTGGGTTCCTGGTCTATTGAGGAAGACCCTCTGGGGCTCCCTCCAGCTCTGCGCGGGGTGGGACTGGGGTACAGTGCTGTCTGGACGCCTCAAGGGCTGCCTGAACCCGGCCCTGACTTGAGCCTTCGCTCCACGCACATCCTCACCAAGGATGCGCCTTAACGGGAAGGGGTTGAGGAAAGGAAGGGGCCTCTAGGCCGCCTCTGGGATGCCTGAGTCCCCTCGTCGGTAACCTGCACGGAAGGCGGCCTCTTAGGCTTGTACACCGCAGTGACGGGAAGCTCGCCCCTTCAGGAGGCAGCCCACACCATCCTGGCCGCTCTAAGTGCCAGAAAACCATTCTTTTAATTGCACTGAAGTCTGCCTCGCTTCTGTCTGTTGGCCAAGGTCTCACTGCTCTGGCCACAGTGGCTTTCTGCTTCTAGAACATTCCTAGAACCTTGTCCTTACTCTTCCTGCAGGAATACTGTCCCACCCACCTCCTGTGCCCCCTCCGAGCATCCATTCAACACTGCTCAGCCGCAGCTTCTCGGTACGGTTGCCACCTTATCCTCTCAAGGACTCAACTACAAATGTCACCTTCTCAGAATGGCCTTCCACCTCTTCCAGAGTGTCCACACATCCACATCCACCGGCCACTCTAGCTCTCGTGCCCTGTTTTAGCATCTTCAGCACTCTAGATTGCCTCAGGAAATTCTCTTGTCTATGTGCCTATAGTCTGTCTCTTCTGCTAGAATATGTGCTCCATGCAGGCAGGACCCTTGTCTGCCTTGAGACAGGCACCATAACCCCAGGGTCTGACCCAGACCAGGAACCAGGGCTGGGCGGCCCATGGTCTGAGTCCCTTAAGCAGCCTGGTCCATCACCCCCAAACACAACCTGCTCAGCTGTTCAAGGGTAACATCTGGCACAGAGCAAAGAAAAAGTGCTCAACCCCTGCCCATCTGTCCATCAAATAAATGGGCAAATGAAAGAACATTCCTTTTAGAGCCTGAGACTCAGGACAGCAGGACTTCCTCCTCTCCTCTGGACTTTGCCCTGAGCCCTGGCAGCCTCAAGATGCAACATTTCTTAAAACCTAAAATGTGGGGCCCTACCAAGCTTCTAGTCCATTGGAACCCCTCAGACAGCTCTGATTCCCTCGCCCAGCTACCCAGGTGTAGACAGGACCAGACACCAAAATGGATTTCCTCTTTATCCCTGTTATATTTGTTCTTACTAGACTTGGACCTGGAATCCAGCCTCCGGGGCATTTTGGGTCCCAATTCTGCCATCTTGCCTGTTGGAATGGTGCCCAGGTGCCCACCACCAGCAATGTCACCAGCATGCTGTCCGCATCTTTCCTCACCAAGCAACTCATAAACACGTTGAGCAGGATTCAGCCGACAGCAGCCCACTCAACCTCTCTAGCTGTGCCAGCCCCCAGCCCACATTCCTCTGTGTCACCTGCGAGACTCTGATGGGAAGAAAAGAATAATTTCTTGCTGAAACTCAGAACCACTGTTTCCTGTTACATCACCCCCAACCTACTTTTAGTCTAGAAAACTAATCGGAAAAGCAAATAAGCTTCCCCCAGCAGAATGGGTTCTCAGAGAATTCACTCGCTGCTGCTGATGATCCATCTCTTCCTTTTCTAAGTGCCTCCCCATCATCTCTTTAATAACAGACTCTGACACTTGGCCAGGAGGGATGCTCAATTCACTTATTTATGGTTTGTGGACTTCCTACCTCTTTGTAAGGCTAGAAATTACCTTTGCCATCTCCTGCCTCTGGACACATGCCTTATTCTCTGACAGGCAGTGTGCACAGTGGTTAGGAACGCTGCCATTATTACAGCTGTCACTCAACCTCTGTGTCTCAGTCTTATCATCGGAAAAATGGGAAGAATGATAATACCTAGATTGCACGTAGTATTGTTATGAAGATTAAATCCATTTATCCTGCAAAGCATGTACACCATGACACATAATAAGCACTCAAAAAGTTAATTATTAATATTCTATCACAAAATTACTTCAGTCACAGAGGATGGCAGCCTCCTCTTTAAGTCCCCTGGGATGTAGCCTTCCCAAGTATGAAAGCTGAAGTTATTTCAAATGGCTCCATCCTGTCTTGTGATTGCTTCCCTCCTCTGAGGACTCAGCTCTGTTCCTGTGACTCTGAAGAGCATTCTTGTTCTTTGGCTCAGAAAACAGCAGCTCTGTAGCCTCATGCCACCTGCATGGGAAGGAGATCTCACCTTCCTCTTCTTCCCTTGCTACTATCTCAGGCCAGTGTACCTGGGCCTCCTGTCCTGGGACTAGCCTCCCTACCAGCCTTCCTACAGATTCCGAGCCTGCACTAGGTCCATTTGTCATTCACCTGGTGCCTGTTTAAGGTGCTCCTTCTCTGAGCTAGGACCCCAGGATACAGCAGAGTACAAGGTAGAAAAGGTCCTGCCCTCATAGAGCTTACATTCCAGGGGGCACCACAGACAATGTACAGATAGACAAATAAGATAGGGTCAAGTAGTGGCAAGAGCTTTGAAGGACAGGAGATAAGGTGAGGAAGAAGCTACTTTGTGTCAGATGGCATCTTGCACAAAACACAACAGGTTTTGCACATTATCCAAAACTGAATTCACCATGTGCCCTTCAGGTCTGTGTGTCACTAGCAATTTCCCTGCCAGTCACGCTGGCCTTTTTCCCTGCAAGCATTCACAACTGGACATTCAAAATTTCATTTTGCACCCTTCCCAATACTTTTTACCTCCAGCTCTGGGGGCTTTTCTCTCAATATTTTAAATCCAACCTCTGGAGTCCAGGGTAATCTTATCTGAACACCCATTCCCTGAATGTCAAGAGTTCCCAGGTGGCTCAAGTCACCTTTCCTGTGGTTCCTGTCACTTCCACATCACCATCCAATTAATTCTTCCTCTGTGGGCAGAAATGGATATAGAGTTCCCATCTGCCTCGCTGCTTCCTGTACCTTCTGAAATCATCAATGAGACAAGAGGGAGCAGATGCCCCCTCTTAGGTAAATAGGATTCCTGGCAGATGTCAGGGGAGGTGAAGTCTCCCATCACTTCTAAGCCTTATTCCTGGACCAGTTTTGGGGGCTGAGGAAGGGCATCACCCCTGTCCTCTTGTTGGCCAGCCATGGTACACCACCAAATGATGTCACTTCTGTTTCTTTTTCATGCAAGCACCCCTGGGAGGAGAGAAGTGTGCATTCTTGGATGTGAGGGTCCTGCTAATTTAGGAGCTGGTACAAAAGGTCTTGATGGGGAAAGTGAGAAAGAAGGTCCAGGACCTGGTGTAGTAGAAGCCTTGGGAAGGCGTGTGACAGCAGCAGGGTTACCCAGGTGTCTTGCCGAGACTGCAAATGCTGGTCACGCCCACCCACAGTATGGAAAAAGAGTCGGCAGGAACCCAGGAGCAGGAATCTGAGGACAAGCCCTCCACTCCCAGCTCCCCACCCAGAGCCAGAATCCCAGCTAGAGGCTCTTGAATGGGGGAGGAGGAGACAAGGAAGGCAGGGCCGGCTCCACCCAGGTCAAAGAGGGGCTGCCAGGCAAACTTGCCAGCTGCTCTCCCTCTTAAAGAGGAACCAGCTGATAAACAGGCCTCAGAAGCCTCAGCCTGATATACAGGCTGCTCTGCATCACATCACCTGAGACTCATGATCTTCCTGATAGGAGGCAGGATGTATATGATCATACCCACCTTACAGAGGAGAAAACAGAGCCAATGAACTACCACAAATTGCTCAGTGCAGTCCAGGCTGGACAAGCAGCCAGGCTGACAGACCCTTTCCAGGACCCTGGGACTCCTCTCTACCACTGAGGCAGTGGTTCCCCATTGTGGATTCATGGAGCAGAGTGGGGCTGGTTGCCCAAGTACCACCTGGAGGTGGGTAGGAAGAATGGAGAAAGGACCGCAGGCCCCTTACCTGGAGGGAGACTCGAGGTCAGCGCGGCTGAGGATGCGATGCTGCTGTGGGCTGTAGAGCCACTGAAAGGCTGTCAGCGTCCTCTCCTCGATGCGGAACCGCCCTTCCTGCACATACCTGCGGGCAGGACAGGAGAGAGTGAGGTGGGCAGGCAGGGCTCTGCAGAGCTCCTTTGGGGTGTTGGCTATGCCTGCTGGAAAGACACAGATGAGAGGCACCTGTCCCCAAACATCCCCCGTGCTCATCTGCTGGAAAACCCTGTATCCAGAGAGCCACAAATTAAAAATCCCTCAAGAGGAGGCAGATATAGGAAGCAGGTTTCAGCTCAGTAGATGGAAAAGCTTTTAAAAAGTCAGTTGTCTGAACTCAGAGAAGACAAGTAGTGATTCTATAGCATCTCACTATGCTGAGGGACAGTGACTGTAATGGGGTTGGTGGGGGGGACCTTATGAAGGGGGTAGTTTAATAACCATAATACTGCACATGTAATTGTAGATTAATGATACCAAAATAAATTATTTAAAAAAATCAGTTGTCTGAAGTTGAAAGGAGTCATTAAAAGGAGTGAGTTCCCTGTCACTGGAGGTATGTAAGCAGAGGATTCAAGCATCAGGCAAAGTTCCATTTTCCAAGCCCCTTACAGGACGGACGTGCTAGACCCCTTGCTTTCACAGCAGGAGAAGGGCTGCTCTGGAGAGGGGGTCATGAGTCAGATGTCAGGATGGGGTCCTGCAGAACCTCAGGGGTCTCTCAGGGTGGAGACCAGCCCAGAGTAAGGAGAAGGGGAGCTGGGATAGGCAAGGTGAAGACAAAAGGATCCCTCCCACTCTGGCCACCCCCTCTTTATAGAAGCGTGAATCCATTCACTAATCCAAGATTCACTGAGTACCCACGGTGATGGGCAAAAGAGACTGACTTTCTGGCCTCCTGAAGTTTATAATCTCGTGGGGAAAGAAGTCATCGAATAATCACGCAAATACATCATTATAAATAGACCCTCTCATACATTGCCAGCAGGAGTGTCAATTGGTACAACCCCTCTGTTGGACAGCCTGGTAACATCTGCCTAAATTACAAATGCAGTTTCCCAGTAGCCCAAGTTGCCTTTTGGAGAATTTAGCTACAGATTCTAGCATGTGGACAAGGTTATCTGTGGCATTGTTTATCATAGCAAAAGACTGGAAACAATCCAAGCTCTCATCAGTAGGGAACCAGTTAAATAAATTATGGTGCATCCATATAGAAAAAAACTGGGCAGCCAGGTTAGATGTTCTTGAAGGGGTCCAGGTGGAACAGCAGCGGCTCATATGGCGGACAGCGCTGGAGATGGAGAGAAATAGGGGGACTCTCGAGTGAGCTAAGGAGGTAGTGCTGGTGGGACCTGGTGATGGGCTGGATGTGGGTGATGGGAAGACAGGCAGCAAAGTCAGTCCTGAGACCCCAGTTTGTGCAGGCATCTGGCTGCAGTGCCCCTCACTCTGGACAAGGGCAGGTTTGGGAGGAAAGTCCGTGACTTCAGTTTGGGGCATGATCCTCTGCGACATGCTTCCTGCCCCAAGACAACTCTCCTCCCGTAAAACCCCTCTCAAAAGTTGGCTCCTCCATGAATACGCAATGGGGAAAAGACAGTCTCTTCAGTAACCGGTGTTGGGAAAACTGGACAGCCACATGCAAGAGAATGAAACTGGATTACTGTCTAACTCCACACACAAAAGTAAACTCGAAATGGATTGAAGACTTAAACATAAGACGTGAAACCAAAAACTCTCAGAAGAAAACATAGGACAAATTCTTGAACATAAACATGAGTAATTTTTTTCTGGACACATCTCACCAGGCAAGGGAAACAAAAGCAAAAAAATGAACAAATGGGACTACATCAAACTGAAAAGCTTCTGTAGAGTAAGGACACCATCATCAAAACAAAAAGGCATCCTACAGTGTGGGAGAATATACGCATAAACGATTTATCTGATGAGGGGTTAGCATCCAAAATAGATAAATAATTCATATATCTCCACACCCAAAAGTAAATAAATAACCCAATTAAAAAATGGGCAAAGTTCCTGAACAGACATTTTCCAAGGAAGACACACAGATGGCCAACAGGCACATGAAAAGATGCTCCACATCACTAGTCATCAGGGAAAGGCAAATCAAAACCACAGTGAGATATCACCTCACACCAGTGAGGATGGCCACCATCCAAAAGACAAAGAACAAGTGTTGGCGAGTATGCGGAGAAAGGGGAACCCTCCTACACTGTTGGTGGGATTGTCAACTGGTGCAGCCGCTGTGGAAAGCAATATGGGGGTTCCTCAAAAAACTCAAAATAGAAATACCATTTGACCCAGGAATCCCACTCCTAGGAATTTACCCCAAGAATGCAGCAGCCCAGTTTGAGAAAGACAGATGCACCCCTATGTTTATTGCAGCACTATTTACAATAGCCAAGAAATGGAAGCAACCTAAGTGCCCATCAGTAGATGAATGGATTAAGAAGAGGTGGTACATATACACAATGGAATATTACGCAGCCATAAGAAAAAAA
>JAQQAC010004778.1:6084389-6150682 GCA_029783875.1 Phataginus tricuspis | reverse complement strand
GGGGGGGACCTGATGAAGGGGGTAGTTTAATCATCACAATATTGCTCATGTAATTGTAGGTTAATTATACTAAAATAAAATAAATTGTAAAAAAAAAAAAAAAAAAAGAATGCAGCAGCCCAGTTTGAAAAAGACATATGCACCCCTATGTTTATTACCACATTATTTATAATAGTCAAGGTATGGAAGCAACAAAAGTGTCTATCAAAAGATGAATGGTTAAAGATGTGGTATATATACACAGTGAAATATTATTCAACCATAAAAAATAAAGAAATTCTGTCATTTGAGGCAACATGGATGGACCTAGAGGGTATTTTGCTGAGTAAAATAAGCCAGGCAGAGAAAGACAAATACCATATGATTTTACTTATATGTGGAATCTAAAAACAAAAAGAACAAAACAGCAACAGATTTACAGACACTGAGAAGTGTCTGGTGGTTACCATGGGGGAGGGACTGAGGCGGGTCAATGGGAGGGGGATAAAGGGCACAAAAATCTCAATCATAATATAAGTTAGTCACAGGGATGTAAGTGCAGCACGGAGTATATAGTCAATGATTCTGTAACATCTTCCTATGTTGACAGATAATTGGCGTGAGAATTTAATGCTGTGGGTAACTGTTGTATAACTGTGTGGTATACCTGAAACCAATATAATATTGTATATCAACTACACTTTAATCAGAAAAAGAAACACTAAAAAATATATAATGAAAAAAAGTGTTAGCTCCTCTAGGAAGCCCACCCTGATTAATCCCATCCTACTCTGATAACAAGTTTCTAGTTCTTTCTCCATCCTTGGGCTCCTTTGGGCTCAGCCCAGAATGACACACTCTTGCCACCTCTGTGGAAGAAACTGACAACACTGGTTGCCTCTGAGAAGGGGAACTGAGTAGGTGGGGAACACTGTAACTGCTTTAGTGTTGTTTGAATTTGAACCAAATGAATACGTGCTTTCAAAATATAAATATCTTTTTTTAATTTGAACCAAATTAGTATATTGCAAAATACAAATATCTTTTTTAAAAACTTGAACCAAATGAATATATTTCAAAATATAAATCTTTTTTTTTTTAATTTGAGAACTCTGCTGATCATGAAGTCTCAGGCCATTAGGAGCAGAAAAACCTCAAGCACTCACTCATCTGGTCTGACAGCTTCATTTTACAAATGAGGACATGAGGCCCCAAGCGGGCACAGGGCTTGCCCAAAGATGCTGGCAGCGCCAAGACCTAATAAGTGATGTCCTCTCACTCCCGGGCTGCCTTGACCTCGCCAAGCACACACAGCCCCCCAAGCTGAGGGAGACGTAGGCTCACTCAGGAACCATGCCCACCCTAATTCTCGCTTCACCCAACACTCATCTGCCAACGTGCGGAATGCAAACAACCTCAGCCACAAGCAGTACCGCCACCTCCTTGCCCCCAAATCTATTCGCCCCCGTGACCCACGCTCATGAGGCAGGTGGGACGGTCCTCCATTCTTTGCAGGCACCCTGGCCTGGATTCCACTTACCAACTGTAGGTGAGTGATTTTCCACTATGAGCCCCAGATTCTGTCTGCATCTGTAAAATGGGGGTAATAGTAACACCCACTTTGAACAGTTGCTGCAGGGTTAAATGAGATAATGCCAGGGAAGCTCTTACCACGCATTCACCATTACCACCTTCCTCCCCACCATCCTCACTGGCCTTCACCAGCCACAGGCCTTCACCTATGACAAACCCAACCTCCATTCTCTCTTCTAAGCTTTGCATGAAAACCCTCAGACCTGGTGGATCCCGTTTTACAGATGAAGAGGAAGAGGCTCAGGGAAAAGAGGGTGAACTTGTCCAAGGTCTCACATGAAGAAAGTAGCAGAGGTCAGCCTGTCTTGCACCTTCAACTCTTCAACTCATGTCATTCAGGTCCCTCCTAACCCATCTCCTACACACGCACACAAACACACACACACACCATATCCTCTACCTCCTCTGAACCAGCCTCCACTTCCCAACATAGACCTTGTCAGCTCCTCCCCTGCTCAAAAAGGTAGTGTCTTCCAATTGCAAATCAAATATCCTCCAAATACTTCATGCAGCCCCTTCCACATCCCCTTGTGCAGAGCCCTGTGTTCCCGATATGTTTGCTTTCCTCCAAACATGCCCTGCCTTTTTCCATCCTGGAGCCTTTGCCCAAGCTGTGCTCTGACCTGAACTGCCCTCCCTCTTCTCTACCCCAAACCCACCCACCTGGCCTCAAACAACACTGTCCCTAAGACTCTGCCCCCAATCCTCCAGCCAGAATCCAAGTAGGCTCCAAGGTTCTGGGGATGCTTTGTTAACCTTGATCACAAAATTGCTCTCAGCCTGCCTGTACTTAAGTTATTTATGTGCCTGTCTGTCTCCCTACTAGAGTGCAAAGACGGTGTCCGCTCATCTCTGAAATCTCGGCAACATCCTCACACAGCCCTCTGGCCGACTGAGCCAAGCTGCCGTAAAAATCTCAACAGCATTCAATTCCTTACATCCTTGGGAAGCTTCTTTCACAGAATGCTCTGACACATACGATCTCTATTAATGAATCCAATGTATTAACATAGTGCGTGAATTTGCTGAGCTGGACCACACTGAATATAGGGAAAAACAGCCATCCCCAAATATCTTTCCTATTAGCCTGGCATGGGCATGAAGGGCCAATGAACAGTACACTGAAGGAGATTAAATACTGCAGAGGATCAACCATGTGAGCCACTATCGGCCATTAGAACTTTAGTAAGAACCTACTTCTCAGATCGTCATGGGAGAGTAGGAGTCAAGAGGCCTGGATGTAGTCAGGGACATTTTGAAGGGAATGAGAAGAGGAGGGGCAGGAGCCACTCATAGAAACAGGTCCCAGGTCGTGGGGTGCGGTGACACCTCCAGGAGGATGCAAGCCGTCACCGAAAGAAAGAAGGGTCGGCTCTTCAGGTTACACCTGAATTTTCAGTTGAACACTGGGGGAGTTCAGACAGTCCTTGAAACTTGAACCTTGAAAACATTATGCTACATGGAAGGAACCAGTCACAAGAGACCACACAGTGTATGGTTCCATTTATATGAGTGTCCAGAACAGGCAAATCCGCAGAAAGAGAAAGCAGGTGTGTGGTTGGTTAAGGTTGAGGGGAGGCGGATTGGGAGGTAATGGAGGAGAACTGCTAAAGGTTACGGGTTTCTTTTGAGGGTGACAAAAATGTTCTAAAATTGATTACGGCAATGGGCGCATAACTCTGTGAACATACTAAAAAACATTGAATTTTAAACTTTGGTTGGGTTGCATGGTACATGAATTCTACTTCAATAAGGCTTCTATTTACAAAAGAAACATTCATGAGTGCATACCGATAGAAATGACTGAATAAACAAATCAGCAGGGAAAGAGACAAATCTCCCATGCAGAAGCATTCCAATGTAGGTAAATATTCTGTCCCCAAGGAAGTGGAACACAAATCCACTCTACTTAATTGCGGTCTGCACACAGCAACTTCCTTATGGAAAGGGGGAGAGGTAACCGTAACTTTAAGTGGAGAAGCCGGACGAACATGACCTCAGCCAGGCGATCAAGGTCAATATCAACAGTGATAAATCATGGTGATAATATGTACCCTTGATATGATATAATGAAAATGGCATTCTTTCCCTGTGGTCCTCCTTCCCAAAACTCATAAGCCTAATCGTGAGGGGTTTTTCTCTAATCATGAGAAAAACATCAAACAAATCCCAATTGAGGGACATTCCACAAAATATGACCACTACCCCTCAAAAGTGGGCAGGTCATCACAAACAAGGGAAGTCTGAGAAACTGTCACAGACAAGAAGAGCCTAAGGTGGGAAGACAACTAAAGGTAATATGGTAACCAGGTGGGACCCTAGAAAAGAAAAAGGACTTTAGGAGAAACCTAAACAAACTATGGACTTTAGTTAATAATAATATATCACTGTTGGTTCATTACTGTAACAAACCTACTATGCTAATGTAAGATGCTAATAATAGGTGAAACTGAGGATGGGGTATATGAGAACTGCGCACTATTTTCTCAATTTCTGAAAATCTAAAATATAAAATTTACTAAGAAATAAAAAAACAAAGCCCCATCATAAACACAGAGCTTTTACAGATCAATACGAAAAAATATGTAATAAGCAAGCCAATAGGAGACAAAAGGGCAAGAGAATCAATGAGTAGTTTACAAAAATTAAAACAAAAACTGCCAACAGACATGAAAAATTGCAACTTTTCGTTAAGTAACAAAATGAAAGTTAAAACAACAATGAGATACCATTTTTCACTGGTGAGATTGGCCAAGATTTAAAAGTTAGTTAATTCCCAGTATTAACCAAGATGTGGGGAAGGTGGCATCTCACATATTCTTGGAAATCATACAAAACAGTGCAATTTCTTTGAAGGTCAGGTTGGTGGTATCTTTTACAATGTGCACATGCTTTTACTCTGCAATTTCACTTTGAAGAATAGATCCAACCACTATCCTCGCACACGTTTGCATAGAATAGGTTCAGAGATGTTCATTGCAGCAATGTTCGCAATATCAAAATATTCAAAGTATCCTAAAAGGTCACCAGTAGGCTAGGTGAAGAAATAGTGGTCCAACTTAACAATGGAATACTCTGAAGCTAGTAAAAGAACATTGCCAGAACATTCTGTACCGCTTTTCAACTACTCATACAGCCTTAGCCTCTAGCCTCTCTCAGGAACCTCTTCCAGGTTCTGAAGCTCCACCACCAAAAACTGAGCAGTTCCTGACACAGGCTTCAGATGTAATAGGAATGCTGAAAATACACACATACTTAATAACTTTGCTGGTAAATCCAATCAACTTCTAACTTAAATTTTGGCACTTTACAGACAATTTGGAGAGTCTGAAGAAAGAGGTCTGTTCTAAAAAGATTAAGTGGACATGAGTTGTTGCTGTTTATATATATATCCATCATTATAACATCATACAGTGTATTTTCACTGCCCTAAAAATCCTCTGGCCTCTGCCTACTCATCTCCACCTCCTCAGCCAACACACACCCAAAGCCCCTGGCAACCACTGATCATTTTACTGTATCCATAGTTTTGCCCATTCTAGAATGTCATATAGTTGGAATCATACAGTATGTAGCCTTTTCAGACTGGCTTCTTTTGCTTAGCAATATGTATTTAGGAATCCTCCGTGTCTTTTCATGGCTTCATAGCTCATTTATTTTCAGTGCTGAATACTATTCCATTGCCTGGATGTATGAGTTCATTTACTTATTCAGCTACTGAAGGACCCCTTGGTAGCTTCTAAGTTTTGGCAATTATGAATAAAGATGCTCTAAACATCCATGTGCAGATTTTTCTGTGGACATACATTTTCAACTCCTTGGGGTAAATACTGAAGTGCACAATCACTGCATCATATGGTAAGAGTAAGCTTAGTTTTGTAAGAAACCACTAAACTGGAGGAGATGCAAGATGGTGGCATGAGAGGTGAGACAGAGAACTCCTCCCAAAACCAAATATAGTACAAAAATATAGTTAATAAAACTAACCCTAAAACAGCAACAGGAAATAAGGCTGCACCAGACTGCATACTGACCTAACAAACAGAGCAGACCTCATGAAACAGGACACCAGAGCTGCTCCCCTATGATCCCAACCTCACTCTAGGGACTGAGCAGCTCAAGAGACGACAGCTTCTGGGCACTAGAGGGCACCACATAGAAATATGAAATGTCAGAGGAACCTGGTTTAGACCAAAATCTCACAAGCCCCAGAAAAAGGTCCAAATGAAACTGAACTCACCAATCTTCCTGAAAGAGAGGTCAAAATAAAAATCATAAACATGTGCATGGAGATGCAGAAAAATATTCAAGAGCTCAGGGACAAATTTAGGATGGAGTTACAATCATTAAGAAATTCCATATCTAAATGAAACATACAATGGAGGAATTTAAAAGCAGATTAGATGTAGTAGAAGAGACAGTAAATGGAATAGAAATAGGAGAAGAGGAATACAAAGAAGCTGAGCAAAAAAAGGGTCTCTAAGAATGAAAGAATATTGAGAGAACTGTGTGACCAATCCAAACAGAACAATATTCACATTATAGGGATACCAGAAGAAGAAGAGAGAGAAAATGGGATTGGGAGATCTGTGGGCTTCCATGGTCTGAGAGACTATTTCCTTCCCCAGCTTGTGGAAGTTTTCAGCAGTTATTTCTTCAAAGACACTTTCTATCCCTTTTTCTCTCTCTTCTTCTTCTGGTACCCCTATAAGGCGAATATTGTTCTGTTTGGATAGGTCACACAGTTCTCTTAATATTCTTTCATTCCTAGAGATCCTTTTATCTCTCTCTGCCTCAGCTTCTCTGTATTCCTGTTCTCTGATTTCTATTCCATTAACAATCTCTTGCACCTCATCCAGTCTGCTCTTAAGCCCTTCTACCGATTGTTTCATTTTTGTTATCTCCCTCTGGACTTTATCCCTTAGCTCTTGCATATTTCTCTGTAGCTCCATCAGCATGGTTATGACTTTTATTTTGAATTCTTTTTCAGGAAGATTGGTTATATCTATCCCACCAGGCCCTCTCTCTGGGGTTGTCTGAGTGATTTTTGACTCGACCAGATTCTTCTGCCTTTTCATGGCAACAGAAGTGGTCACAGGCAGGTGGCACAGGTGTCAGTTAGGAGAACAAAGGCCTTTCCTGCTTGTTGTACACCTTGCCCTTCTCCACTGCCTGTGCCGGTTACCGCACACCGGGAGGCATTCTCTGGGATAATTCCCTGAGCTGCCGTGGGAGGGTCTGCCCTCAGGCTAGCCTAGAGTACCACAGGGGGGTGGGGGGTGGCAGCCACGCCGGGTGTGTTCTCCTGTGAGTATGGTGCCCCTTCGTGATTTCTGGACCTTGCTCTGGCTTCCGCTGCCCGTCCTGGTTAGCTACACCCTGGGAGGAGACTCTGTGTGGTTGCTCTGTGCGGGGCTGCTCTCGGCTGCTCTGCCAGTCCGTTTGCAGCACCAGCCAGGGGGAATGAATGGTAGGCTGCTTATCACCGTGAGGGGCTTCGGGGCTGTTTTACCCAGCAGGGTTTAGGCAGCCCGAAGATCCTCAAGATTCCCAGCCTGCTGGGCTTAGTGTGCTGGGACGATTTTGTTCAGCTGTTGGGTCCTTGTCCCTTTAAGACTTTTAAAAAGAGCCTGCTTTTCTTTTGTCCCAGGGGAGGCGGCTGTGGGGACCCACTCGTAGTCTCCGTCTCGGATCCTGCCCTTCCGTCTCTCTAATCTCCAGTACACCATGCAATGTGTGTCTGTGCTCCTGGCGCAGATTACTAGGGCTGGTTATTTAGCAGTCCTGTGCTTCCACTCCCTCCCCACTCTGACTCGTTCCCTCCCACCGGTGAGCTGGGGTGGGGGGAGTATGCAGGGTCACGTATCTTACCCCCTTCATGAGATGCTGAGATGTAGCCTGGCTGTTGTACTGTATCTTCTGGTCTCTCTTTTAGGAATAGTTGTTATTTGTTGTATTTAAAAAAAATACATATGGTTTTTGGAGGGGATTTCTGCCGCCCTGCTCACACTGCCATATATGAGCCCCTCTCTATGTCTTTTGATTGGTGCATTCAGACCATTTACATTTAGGGTTATTATCGATAGGTATGTACTTATTGCCATTGCAGGCTTTAGATTCGTGGTTACCAAAGGTTCAAGGGTAATTCTCTCACTATCTAAGAGTCTAATTTAACTCACTTAATATGCTATTACAAATACAACCTAAAGGTTCTTTTTTTCTTTTCCTCCTTTTTCTTCCTCCTCCATTCTTTATGTTAGGTATCATATTCTGTACTCTTTGTCTATCCCTTGGGTGACATCTGTTTAGCCTTAGGAATATTTCCATCTATAGCAGTTCCTCAAAAATGCACTGTGGAGGTGGTTTGTGGGAGGTAAGTTCTCTCAGCTTTTCTCAACAGAGAATTGTTTAATCCCTCCTTCAAATTTAAATGATGATTGGATTCAAGATGGCAGCACGAGAGGTGAGACAGAGAGCTCCTCCAAAAACCACAGATAGTGCGAATATATAGTTAATACTACTAACCCTAAAACAGCAGCAGGAAAGAAGGTTGCACCAGACTGCATACAGACTTCATGAACAGAGCAGACCTCACAAAACAGGGTAACGTACCAAAGCTGAGACCTTCCCCCACCCCAGTTCACTAGTGAGAGAAAGAGAAATGGAGCAGGAAGGGGATGGAAGCCTGGGACTGCTGAACAACTGGCCCTGGAGATCTGCTTTGTAAACAGAAACCTACATTGTGTGGTGCTCTGGAGGATGGGGAGCTGGGACAGGCAGAGTGCTTGAGAGACAGATTCCAGTCATTTGTGGAGGATGGGATCCACACCAAGCCACTATGGGACAAGGGAAAGGCAGGTAGTCTGAGAGGCTTCCTAGCAGCAAGAGAGCTGCGGAAGAGGTGGGGTTGCATGGAGCTTGCTGTGCGGGAGGAGGGATAGGGGGACAAGGTTGTCTGAACACGCTTTGCCCAGCAGATTGGGAGCTTCAGGCGCTCCATCCCCCTGGCTGGCTACTCAGCTCGGAGTCCCCCCACTGTGATACACAGCCTGCTGAGCCTTCCTCCTGGCCTGACAGCACTGGCTCACAAACCGGCAGTCACTGCTGTGGCATCAGGCCAGCCAGAGGGAGGCCCCACCTCCAGACGCCAAGCACAGAAGTTTACACCTGTGTGCGCAGCCCACTGACTCAGATATGGGAGAGAGGCAGGGAAGACAGGAATCAGGAAGAGATCTTTCCTCCTCCGAGGCACCAGCTCAACTCCCCTACGACCCCGAACCTCACTCTAGGGGCTGAGAAGCTTCAGAGACTGGAGCTTCTGAGCAATAGAGGGCACCACGCAGACATATGAAATGTCAAAAGAACATGGTTCAGACCAAAATGTTACAAACCCCAGAAAAAGGGCCAAATGAAACTGAACTCACCAATCTTCCTGAAAGAGAATTCAAAATAAAAATCATAAACATGATTATGGAGGTACAGAAAAATATTCAAGAACTCAGGAATGAATTTAAGTTGGAGACTCAATCATTAAGAAATTCTATATCTGAAATGAAACATACAATGGAGGGATTTAAAAGCAGATTAGATGTAGTAGAAGAGACAATAAATGGAATAGAAATTAGAGAAGAAGAATATAAAGAAGCTGAGGCACAGAGAGAAAAAAGAATCCCTAAGAATGAAAGAATAATGAGAGAACTGTGTGACCAATCCAAACGGAACAATATTCGCATTCTAGGGGTACCAGAAGAAGAAGAGAGGGAAAAACGAAAAGAAAGTGTCATTGAGGAGGTAATTGCTGAAAACTTCCCCAATCTGGGAAAGGAGATAGCCTCTCAAGCCATCGAGATGCACAGATCTCCCAACACAAGGGACCCAAGGAAGACAACATCAAGACATATAATAATTAAAATGGCAAAATCAAGGATAAAGACAGACTTTAAAAGCAGCTAGAGAGAGAAAAAAGATCACATACAAAGGAAAACCCATCAGTCTATCATCAGATTTCTCAACAGAAGCCTTCCAGGCCAGAAGGGAGTGGAATTATATATTTAATGCAATGAAGCAGAAGGGCCTCGAACCAAGAATACAGTACCCAGCAAGGTTATCACTTAAATTTGAAGGTGGGATTAAACAATTTTCAGATAAGCAAAAGCTGATAGAATTTACCTCCCACAAACCACCTCTACAGTGCATTTTGGAGGGACTCCTATAGATGGAATTATTCCTGAGACTAAATAGATGTCACCCAAGGGATAGACAAAGAGTACAGAATATGATTCATAACATACAAAGAATGGAGGAGGAAGAAAAAGGAGGGAGAAAAAAAGAACCTTTAGGTTATGTTTGTAATACCATAGGAAGTAAGTTAAATTAGACCATTAGATAGTAAGGGAATTACCCTTGAACCTTTGGTAACCACGAATCTAAAGCCTGCAATGGAAATAAGTACATACCTATCGATAATAACCCTAAAGGTAAATGGTCTGAATGCACCAATCAAAAGACGTAGAGTTACAGAATGGATAAAAAAACAAGACCCATCTATATGCTACCTACAAGAGACTCACTTCAAACCCAAAGACATACACAGACTGAAAGTGAGGGGATGGAAAAAGATATTTCATGCAACCAATAGGGAGAAAAAAGCAGGAGTTGCAGTACTTTATCAGACAAAATAGACTTCAAAACAAAGAAAGTCACAAGAGTCAAAGAAGGACATTACATAATGATAAAGGGGTCAGTCCAACAAGAGGATATAACTATTATAAATATCTATGCACCCAACACAGGATCATCTACATATGTGAAACAAATACTAACAGAATTAAAGGGGGAAATAGAATGGGGAAATAGAATGCAATGCATTCATTTTGGGAGACTTCAACACACCACTCACTCCAAAGGACAGATCAACCAGAGAGAAAATAAATAAAGAGACAGAGGCACTGAACAATGTATTAGAACAGATGGACCTAACGGACATCTACAGAACACTCCATCCAAAAGCAACAGGATACACGTTCTACTCAAGTCCATATGGAACATTTTCAAGAATAGGTCAAATACTAGGCCACAAAAAGAGCCTTAGTAAATTCAAAAAGATTGCAATTGTACCAATGAGCTTCTCAGATCACAAAGGTATGAAACTAGAAATAAATTACTCAAAGAGAATAAAAAAGCCCACAAACACATGGAGGCTTAATAACATGCTCCTAAATAATCAATGGATCAATGACCAAATAAAGAGATCAAGCAATATATGGAGACAAATGACAACAACAATTCAACACTGCAAAATCTGAGGGATGCAGCGAAGGCCATGCTAAGAGGGAAGTATACTGCAATACAGGCCTACCCCAGGAAAGAAGAACAATCCCAAATGAACAGTCTAAACTCACAATTAAAGAAACTAGAAAAGTAAGAACAAACGAGGCCCAAAGTCAGTAGAAGGAGGGACCTAATAAAGATTAAAGCAAAAATAAATAAAATTGAGAAGAATAAAACAATAGAAAGAATTAAAGAGAGCAGGAGCTTGTTCTTTCAGAAAATAAACAAAATAGATAAACCCCTAGCCAGACTTCTCAAGAAAAAAAAGAGAGTCTACACACATAAACAGAATCATATATGAGAAAGGAAAAATCACTACAGACACCACATAAATACAAAGAATTATGAGAAAATACTATGAAAAATTATATGGTAACAAACTGGATAACCTAGAAGAAATGGACAACTTCCTAGAAAAATACAACCTACCAGGGCTGACTCAGGAAGAAAGAGAAAAATCTGAATAGACCAATTACCAGCAAGGAAATTGAATTGGTAATCAAAAAACTTCCTAAGGGACTCTCTTGTCCCCTCCTGGCATGAGCCGGGAGCTCTGTCCTATCACTTTATTTCTAAATAAAAGCCTGTACCTTGCTCTCCTAAAAAAAAAAAAAAAAAAAAACTTCCTAAGAACAAAACTCCTGGACCAGATGGTTTCACTGCTGAATTTTATCAAACATTTAGTGAAGACCTAATACCCATCCTCATTAAAGTTTTCCAAAAAGTAGAAGAGGAGGGAATACTCCCAAACTTATTCTATGAGGCCAACATCACTCTAAGACCAAAACATGGCAAAGACACCACAAAAAAAGAAAATTACAGACCAACATCCCTGATGAACATAGATCCAGAAATACTCAGCAAAATATTAGCAAATCAAATTCAAAAATACATCAAAAAGATCATCCATCACGACCAGGTGGGATTCATCCCAGGGATGCAAGGACGATACAACATTCGAAAATCCATCAACATCATCCACTACATCAATAAAAAGAACAAAAACCACATGATCATCTCCATAGATGCTGAAAAACCATTTGACAAAGTTCAACTCCATTCATGATAAAAACTCTCAACAAAATGGGTATAGAGGGCAAGTACCTCAACATAATAAAGGCCATATATGACAAACCCGCAGCCAACATTATACTTAACAGCGAGAAGCTGAAAGCTTTTCATCTAAGATCGGGAACAAGACAAGGATGCCCACTCTCCCCATTTTTATTCAACATAGTTCTGGAGGTATTAACCACGGCAATCAGACAACACAAAGAAATAAAAGGCATCCAGATTGGCAAGGAAGAAGTTAAACTGTCCCTGTTTACGGATGACATGATATTTTACATAAAAAACCCTAAAGAATCCACTCCAAAACTACTACATCTAATATCTGAATTCTGCAAAGTTGCGGGATACAAAATTAATACACAGAAATCTTTTGCATTCCTATATACTAATGATGAACTTCCAGAAAGAGAAATAAGGGAAACAATTCCATTCACAATTGCATTAAAAAAGAATAAAATACCTAGGAATAAACCTAACCAAGGAAGTGAAAGACCTATACTCTGAAAACTACAAGGTACTCATGAGAGAAATTAAAGAAGATACCAATAAATGGAAAGACATCCCGTACTCATGGATAGGAAGAATTAATATTGTCAAAATCAGGTCATCCTGCCTAAAGCAATCTACAAATTCAATGCAATCCCTATCAAAATACCAACAGCATTCTTCAATGAACTAGAGCAAATAGTTCTAAAATTCATATGGAGCCACAAAAGACCCCGAATACCTAAAGCAATCCTGAGGAAGAAGAACAAAGTGGGGCGGGGGGAATTATGCTTCCTGACTTCAAGCTCTACTACAAAGCTACAGTACTCAAGACAATTTGGTACTGGCACAAGAACAGACCCATAGACCAATCGAACAGACTAGAGAGCCCAGATGTAAACCCAAGCATATATGGTCAGTTAATATATGGTAAAGGAGCCATGGATATACAATGGGGAAATGATAGCCTCTTCAACAGCTGGTGTTGGCAAAACTGGACAACTACATGTAAGAGA
This sequence comes from Phataginus tricuspis, assembly GCA_029783875.1. Taxonomy (NCBI): domain Eukaryota; kingdom Metazoa; phylum Chordata; class Mammalia; order Pholidota; family Manidae; genus Phataginus; species Phataginus tricuspis. Next base: position 6,137,708 of record JAQQAC010004778.1, on the reverse strand, counting down.
ATGAAACTGGATTATTGTCTAACCCCATACACAAAAGTAAACCCAAAATGGATCAAAGACCTCAATGTAAGTCATGAAACAATAAAACTCTTAGAAAAATACATAGGCAAAAATCTCTTGGACATAAACATGAGCAAATTCTTCAAGAACATATCTCCCCAGGGAAGGGAAACAAAAGGAAAATGAACAAGTGGGTCTATATCAAACCAAAAAGCTTCTGTACAGCAAAGGACACCATCAGTAGAACAAAAAGACATCCTACAGTATGGGAGAATATATTCATAAATGACATACCTGATAAGGGGTTGACATCCAAATTATATAAAGAGCTCACACACCTCAACAAACAACAAGCAAATAAGCCAATTAAAAAATGGGCAGAGGAGCTGAACAGACACTTCTCCAAAGAAGAAATTCAGATGGCCAACAGGCACATGAAAAGATGCTCCACATTGCTAATCATCAGAGAAATGCAAATTAAAACCACAATGAGTTATCACCTCACCAGTTAGGATGGCCACCACCCAAAAGACAAACCACAACAAATATTGGGGAGGATGAGGAGAAAGGGGAACCCTCCTACATTGCTGGTGGGAATGTAAATTAGTTCAACCATGTGGAAAGCAGTATGGAGGTTCCTCAAAAAACTCAAAATAGAAATACCATTTGACTCAGGAATTCCACTCCTGGAATTTACCCTAAGAATGCAGAAGCCAGTTTGGAAAAGACATATGCACCTCTATGTTTATCGCAGCATTATTTACAATAGCCAAGAAATGGAAACAACCTGAGTGTCCATCAGTAGATGAATGGATAAAGAAGATGTGGTACATATACACAGTGGAATATTATTCAGCCATAAGAAGAAAACAAATCCTACCATTTGCAGCAACCTGGATGGAGCTAGAGGGTATTAGGAGCTAGAGGCTCAGTGAAATAAGTCAGAGGTAGAGAAAGACAAGTATCAAATGATTTCACTCATCTGTGAGTATAAGAACAAAGAAAATTTTAAGGAACAAAACAGCAGCAGACTCACAGAACCCAAGAATGGACTAACAGTCACCAAAGGGAAAGGGACTGGGGAGGGTGGGTGAGAATGGAGGGATAAGGGGGAGAGAGGGGCATTATGATTAGCACACATAATGTAGCAGGGGGGACATGGGGAAGGCAGTACAACACAGAGAAGACAAGTAGTGATTCTATAGCATCTTCCTATGCTGATGGACGGTGACTATAATGGGGTATGTGGTGGGGACTTGATAATAGGGAGAGTCTAGTAACCACAATGTTGCTCATGTAATTGTACATTAACAATACCAAAATAATAAAATAATAAAAAAAAGGAAACCACTGAACTGTCTTCCAGAGCAGCTTTACCATTTTGAATTCCCACCAGCAATGTTTGAGAGCTCCTGTTACACCACATCCTCACCAGTATTTGGCATCATCAGTGTTCTAGAACTTGGCCATTCCAACAGGTGTGCAGTGGTATCTCATTGTTTTAAATCACTACTTTTTTTTAAAGCGTATATTTCAACAGATTACTGATATCGTTTTTATAAGATCCCAATTCTCCCACAAATTTAAAACATGACAATTTGCAACAGTTAGACTTTAAACAATAGTTCTGCCTGGGGTTTTCACTTTTAAAAAGAAATTGAAGTATTTTACTTCTTGATAGAAGTCTTGATTCTGTGGCTATCTATGCTCTTATATACATAATCATGTATCATGAATATATTAAACAGCCAATCCGAACACCTGAAAAATTTTTATTACCAAGAACCTTAACAGTTATATAAATGCATTCATTTCCATCCCACTCAAATTCTATTATTATAAAGTTTAATTTCTTGCTTTTGCGTTTTCCAGGAACCCCAGAGCTTTACTTAGTCCTGCTTCTCAAATACCAGATGCAGAGAAGTGGAGAGTTAACAGCCCGCTAATGATATTGGCGCTCTGGTGCCACAAGGTGGCGCTGTAGAACATCAGTCCTGCGCAGCCCCATGGACTCTGTGGGGAGGGCCTTGCTCTTTCGCATCTGCTGTTTCCGCAATGGTATCCCACACTTGGGCTCCAGAGTTGGATCCCTTTTTCACGTTCAGACATTATGTCCCCAAATGAGAGCCCGGGCAGCTTTCAGGTGTTAAGCCTGAAGCACTCACCACCTAAACTCCCATGAGTTTCTTGGTAAGCATTAAGGACTGAATGCGTCCTTGTCCTCTGACTCCCACCCCAATCCATATGTGGAAGCCCTATCGACCACTATGACCGTATTTGGCGATAGGGCCTTTGTGGCAGTAAGAAAGGTTAGGTAGCACACGGTGAGAAGGTGACGTGGGCAAGCCAGGAAGAGGGCTCTCACCAGAACCTGACTATGCGGGCACACTAGTCTTGGACTTCCAGCCTCCAGACTGTGAGGAAATAAATTTTTATTGTTCCAGCTGAGTCCGTGGTATTTTTTTTCTGTTTATTTATTTAGTTAGTTAGTTATGAGTGCTTCCCACATTTAGCAAATTAGCATTTAACCTGTTAAGAGGAAATATTGTTATCCAGTTTCTAGTTTGCCTTTTTACTTTATTGTGGGTTTGCATGAGTATTTTTTCTTGCCCAGTAATTCACCATTCATCACCCTCTCTCCCACTCAAAAGTTCTGTGCTTTGGATAGAGCTATCCCCAGCTGCCAGCTCCATGGGTGGCAGTGACCCAGCCTGGCCAGTCTGAGCAGTCCATCCTCTGACCACAGTGATTGGCCCAGGGATGGTCATGTGACTCAAGTCAGGCAAATGAAATTACTTCCTGAAACTTTGGCTGGAACCACTGAGAAAGGAGAGCTCTCTTTCCATGAGGGTTGCTAACCTGGAGGGCTCCCTACAGCTGCTGATAGCCAGCCTGCCTTCACAGGAAAGAAAAGTGAAACAGAGAAAACAGAGGGAGAAAGAGTAGAGTATTATTTGGTGACATCACTTGAGTACCTGAATGCTGTTGTGCCTGAAACATGGAGAGTTTCTGGAGTTTCAGTTCTGTAGCCAATAAACTCCCTTGTTCTCTTAAGCCAGTTTGAGTTGAGCGAACTAACTCAATCTGAAATCCTGTAACCAGGAGCCAAGGATGACCATGTTGGGAGCATGCGACAGGGCTCAAAGCATGTCTTGCCCTCAAAAGCACTTCCTACCAGACTGTCTAATCACTCAAGCCTCATCTTCAGGCCCTTCTCAAAGCAATGGGCTTAAACCTGAGGGTGACCCAAAACCTAATTAGCACACTAACAGTGATTCATGTGTCATCAGATCCAGCCCAAGATCCAACCCAGCTGAGCAGTGCAAGGGCAGAGAGAGACAGGGTCAGAGCAGGAATCCAAGCTTTACCCTTTAAACCTCCAATCTGCTGGGCAAAGCGTGTCCAGACAACCTTGTCCCCCTATCCCTCCTCCCGCACAGCAAACTGATCTGGGTGATTCCAGGATCCTGGGGTGGTGCCTCTTTATCAGGGAAAGGGTAAAAAATAACTACCAGCTCACCACCAGCTCTCCAAACAGATTAACCACACTTTTATCTGTTTTATAATTTGCGGTTTCATTTGAAGTGTTATCACTGCTAAACAACAATTTTGATTATTTGGACTTTGATTCTTGGAATCCTCCCAAAACAGGGTGGGTGAGCCGTCTAGAAACCCTATGGTCCTTCTTGTTCTGACATGCTGGGATTTTCTGACAATATGAACTTGGATGTGTGGCCAAACTGAGTGGGGTGGTCCAGGAAATAAGAAGTAAAACAGAGGCGCAGTTAAGTCCCTGGGCAAGACCTGGGTTCAAACCCTGACTCTGGCACTTGCTTGCTGGGTGACCTTGACTAATTACTTCCCTTCTCTGAGCCTCAGTTTCCTAATCTGTAAAATGGGGGTAGTGATGGCTTCCTCTGAGTATCGCTGAAGAGTAACTGAGTCAATGCCTGGATTCTCACTATAGTGGAGCAGTAGGAAGTGCTCAGGAAACTCAGGTTGCTGTTATTAATGGCAATATTATTGTTATTACTTGTTTGTAACAGCATGTACCTGGTGAGGTGTTTCTGGTGCTCCTCCAGGGATGTCCCCTAGCCCTGGTGCGGGTGGGATGGTGTGGGATGGGGAGGGGCCCTAGCCAGCTGTTCCCCTTTGATTCCCCAAGTCCTCCCAGGGCCGAGGTGAGCTGGGCAAGCTGCCACGCATTCTAAGGCGCGCCAAGCAGAGGTCAGGCCCCCGGCTGAAGCAGTCCTCAACATCCGGACACCAGGAACACGGACCCAACCCAGATGACTTGCCTGCGATGCGTCTGAAAGGCTGTCAGCCTGCAGTCTGGTAACCTGACACCGACAGGCTCTGATTTCCCAGTCCGGGGGACTGAGGTGGGGATAGGGGCAACCACCCACCTGCACAGGGGCTTCTCCCCTCGCCTCAGGGTCCCCAAAGTGCCCAGCCCCAGGGGATCTGTGTAGGTGCACGGGGGCATCTCCTCGAACAATGGAGCGGAGAGCTGTGGGTTGTGCGCTCTGGGGCCCAAGTCCGTGGCCTGACCCCGAGCAACAGAAGAAATGGAGGTAGGCGGGGGACCGCTATTGCACAAAGAGGAAAACTGAAGTGGGGGAAGGGAAGGAGGGAACCTCCGCCGATGACCCTGCGGAAGGACGGCCAGGGCCCCCCTTAGCCTGACATCAGGGGCAGGGTCCGGGGTCCCGTGTTCCAGAGCCGCACTCTCTGTTGAGCCGCGAAGACCGAGCGTGGGGACGCGGGATGGTTAAGAGCAGGCAGCCCAGCGCCGCTCTGTAAACCCGAGCCTGCAACCTCAGCTCGAGAAGAAACTTCGGGGCGCAGGGAGTGAGGGTTCGCGCCTGCCCCAGGCCCCGCGGCCCCCGGTGCCCACTCACCAGCGCACCAGCTGCCAGCGCTTCTCCCCCGGTGCCCGGCGGCCCGCCATGCCCTCGGTCGCCCGCCCGCTCCCTGCCCGCCGCGGGCCGCACGGCGGAGGCGGCTCCGGCTGCCGCAGGCCAGGACCAAGGGCGCGCTCGCGGGCGCGGGATGCGGGCGGAGCGGGCGCGGGATGCGGGCGGGGCGGGCGCGAGATGACTAGTCCCATTGCGGCCGTCGGCCCCGCCCTTGGAGCTGGGCTGCACCGGGCTGCTCTGCCGCGGCGGCCGAGACCACTGCCTGGCCCTTCGCTGCCCAGCCGCTCCAAGGGCCTGGCTTCTTGCGAGCACTGGACGAGGAGCTAGTTCTTCAAGTTCTACTGTGAGGGAACCCTGATTTGCCCAGTGACTTGAGATTCGCTTAATCCATCTGTGCTTTCCTCGTTGTGACACCTGCTCTACCTACCCAGAAAGTTAGATAAAAGAGTTAACCTACTCTAAATGCCTAAAATAAAAACGGATGTGCCCTACGGATTATTAAAATATGTTTAACTGGCAGTAATTAAAAGAGTATGACATTGGCCCTGATCACTGCCCAATCCTAGGACCAGTTCCACCCATGCCTTCAACCTACTTCTGCCCCAGAGTCTGTTCATTCCTGGAGCTGAACAGAGACCACCCTGGCCCGCACATGATGGGAGCACGCATCTCACGCCTGGTTTAAAGGAGCTGAGTTTTAGAAATGTTTATAAATATAGAGATTGTCTGCACATGGCACAACACCCTCCTGATTCAGCTGCCTCCCATCCCAGGACAACTCCCATCCTTTGCAGGAGGGAAACATGCAAAGAAGAGAAAACACCACCCTCAGTGTGGAGATTCTGGGAGTTTAATCTTCCTCTTGGGGACTGCGGGTCATGCCCAGGAGCACTGAAAATTTTTGCAGGGGAATCTAAATGCTGATATTTGTCGTATCCATAAGTGTTCATATCCTCCCCAGAGTTCAACAAAAAATCGAGATTACATAAATCCAAGAATCCTCACCGGAGCTTTCCACTCTGTGCAAACAATGACAGGAAGCAATAAGGGATGAAGAATGTGATCAACACAGAAGCATCGCGTAAAAGAACATGAGGAAGGAGATACGGACAAGGTAGACTGGCAGCCTGCCTTTGACCTTTAAGTGTAGTACCTAGTATGAGGCTAGCAACTGCCTTTGAGCAAGCTTCCTTTAAGCTCCACAAACATAAATGACACAGAGACCAAGGAAACAGCATAGAAGGTCCAGAAACATCCCAAAAGTGTTGTGTATGTGTATGATACGGGTATTCAAAACTAGTGGAGGAAATGATGATGGGACAATCAGTTAACTACTTATGGGGGGAAGAGAACAAGGTCTCTATTTCACATCACAAAATATATTTCAGATGAATTAAAAATATGTAAATAAGTGTATAAATATATATAAAGAACTAAAAAATATATAAGGTAAGTATTGCCATTATATTAAAGTGGGGATGGATTGTAGGGACCATTTTGTCCAAATCAGGCATTTCACCACTAAGGAAGTGCAGCCTTGCCCCAGTCTGGTCTTCCATTCAGAAGGTGAGGGGGCTAAGAGGCCTCTCACCAAAACCTCTGGTTGGAAAGGGGGTCTGGTGCCCACCAGTGCTGGAACTCTCAATGAGCAGCAACCTGGCAGGGAACAGCAAATGTGGCCCAAGCTGGTGAGGAAGATATGCCAGATATCTCATCCCTCCAGAACCTTTCCCCATCTTTCTATACCCTGCTTGTGCCTTGTGCAATGTCAGTGGCTTCCCTTAACTTCCATCTGCTCATTGGGACTGGCTGATGGAGTCACCAGCAGGTGATTGGGAGGCAGGAGGGGAATACGGTGGAGGCATCTTTTCCTCAGCTCCCTCCGTGCCAGGTCACTGTGGGTCAGTTACTTCCCTTTAGGAAAGCCGCAGCCCCTGCCCATCAGCCCTCTCCCATAGCTCTCCTTTCTGAGGTCCCATAATTGCCTTGCTCTCTTGCTGCTCCAGGCCTAGGGATGGTAACAGCTCTGCCTATCCCTGTCCTTAAACTCTGCCCATAGCTTGGTACAGAGTTCCTTAACTCTTTTCAAATGATCCATTTTAAATGTGCCATCTGTTCCCTGCCAGGACACTGACCCATATACAGAGCTGTTACTGAAACAGAAATCAAAAAGTTAGTCTTCCAAGCTGTAAGAGACGGAGGCCTTTTAGGCCTTTTCCGCCACCCTATCTTTCCTGACCTCGCTATCTTAGCTGGCATTCGAGGCTCTCACATTCTCCGAAAGCTCGTGATCACTGTGGATGCCTCCATCCACCGCTGAATTCATTTCCTCACTGAGAGGCCTGATGAAACTCACCTATATTCCTGACTGGGCAGGGATTTGAATCCTGGATCCACTACGGACAATCTGAGTGGTGTTAAATTTAACCTCTCTTGAGCCTCATTTTCTCCATCTGCAAAGGGAAATAAATCTTTCCAATGAAGTTTCTCTAAAGTTTAAATGAGATTACTTGGGTAAAGTGCTCTGCTCAAAATAAGTTAACTTCTGAGGTGAGATGTACTTGTCATACACTTCAGTTTTCTTTGACTTCATTATGAGTTTAATTCTGAAAATTGTAACAGTGTCTAGTAGTATGCGTGGCAAATAAAAAGTGCCTAATAAATGTTAATTATTATAAACATCATCATCTCCATATTTTATAATATGTCTCTGGGTCTCCCCACAACCTCAGGTAGAATGCCATGCAGTCAGCTTTGCCCAATATTACTCTGCATATTAACTGACTGATTGTTAACCTCCTCCAAGGAAATGCCCTAAGACCCCTTGCCCCCAAATCCAGGCCCTAGCTCAGCTTTCAAGTAGTGATCTCTTAGCTGGCTCATCATTTTCAGTTGCTCCATGGGTGCTTCATATGTGGATATTTTTCCAGCCACAGATATCCAAAGATTCCTGAGGACACCCTAGAAACCAGGCCTTTCATGCTGAGCTGCAAACTCTGCCCAGTGCAAGACTCTACAAGAAGCACTTCTTGGGGTAAGGCTGGAGCCCCCCATGAATGGTCAAGGCCACTCCTCAGACAGGCGCTGGCGTGGGCTTTTGCTCTAGCTGGGGAAAAGCCACAGTGCCGGGATCTGTCGTAATAACAGATCAAGGAGGAACATATTTGGGCCTTGGTCCTAAGAATCCCATCTGCATGGCCCTTTTGAAGCCTTTCATGCTCCCTCTTGACACCCTCACAATGATCCTGTCAGTAAGGTACATGTTATTTTCCCCACTTTACTGAGGAAGAGCTGCAACTCGAAGAAGTTGAAACTTGCTCAGAATCACCCAATTAGGAAGTGACAGAGCTGGCATCAGAGCCCAGGTTTTTAGGCTCCTTCAGACCACATGACTTTGAGGCTGTTAAATGTACCTTTCATCCTTCTCATCAATATCTCATGAAACTGAGGGGTTGGTGTCTCAGAACTGACGGTTAACCAGAATCACTGATGAAAGGGTGGTTCATCAGAACCGGTGGCCCTGCTGAGCTCTCACACACAGTGCCTGGCCCAGGAATACTGCCCTAGGAGGGACAGCAAGGACTAAGAAGCAGGACTGGGCTGACCTTTTTGCTCCTTTCCCAGGGGTTTCCTCAGAGAAGATGGAGTGAAGAGGGGCCACCCACAGCACAGCTAGACGCTGGAGTTCCTACAGAGTAGGATTTCAGATGCCTTTGAACAAAATTTGAAGCTCACTCCCTGTCAAATGACTTAGGAGAGTCATTTATTCAGCTTTTGAGGCTTCAAATCTTCCAGGACCAGCTAAAGCCTTTTATCCATTGACACCCAAATCCAGTTAAGGCTTAAAAGTTGACTGGGGAGGGCAACTAGGAAAGGAATCCATAGAGAGAAGGCTGGGTGCTCCAGTGAACTGCCAAAACCCTTCCAAGGTCCTCACGCCAGGGCCTCCCAGTTCTGCAGACAGAGGTAGAGGACTTCTCTGGATATACGGCCCAGGAAAGCAGGGCAGGGAATATTTGACTGGTAGTGGAGTGTGCAATGCCAGATCAAGCAGCTAGTCTAAATCCCCTCAGCCCCTTCAGGCAGGGATGGAAATGACTCACCTAGAGCTCTGAGCCACCTGCCACACCCAGTACCACCTGGTTCCTTGCCATTATTAACATGAACACCTAATGAGCACACAGTGCAATTTTAAGCACTTTACGTATATTAGCTTAATCCTCACAACAACTCAAAGATCTTATGAGCTGCATTGACCATCATTATCCCATTTTACAGATGAGGAGACCAAGTCCCAGGGAAGAGGAAAGCATTCCTAGGGCCAGAGTCAGAAGTCAAGAAGCGGGGTTCCAGAAGCCTCCCATGTGCAGTGAAAACTGCACCCGTGTTTTGGACTTCAGAGTTATAAAGGATCTTCTCTTGGTTCTTGGCACCCTCACATGGAGAGAAAGAGGGTGTCTTATCAACTGGGACCCAGACAGGTGGTGTGACTCACCCAAGGTCACAGAGCTAGTGAGAGGTCAGGGGCGGCTTTGCGGCAAACTAGATACAAGGTAGGTTTTCTGACCCCTGGTCAACTTGCCCCCTACCCAACCGTTCCCTGGGCCAGCGGGAGCATTGTCTCCGGTTCCTACGCCAGGAGGTGGGCAGAGGGGCGGAGCGGATCGCGGCCTCCCGGCATGGGCGCTGTCCGCGGTGCTGATCCACCCGCCGCGCCCTGGCTCTCCAAGTGGCCGGCGGGTTCCCGAGGTTTCCCTTCCAGCTCCCAACCAAAGCCAGCAGCGCGAGATCGGCTGCCCGCCGGGGTCCCTAGGCCTGGCTCTCGGGGCTCCGGGGGTTCCCCCTCCCCCGACAGCGTGCCGCCAGCCTCCCCTCTCCCCGCCCCGCCCACAGCCCCTCCCCGCCAGTCCCAGGTCCCTCCCCTCCCCCCTTTTCTCTCCCGCTACCACCCCCCCGGTTCCCCCTACAGCTCGTTCGCCAGTTCCGGTCACGTTGCTGGGTGTTTACGCCTGGAGCCCGCCCCGGACCCCTGCTGGGCGCCCCGGACCCCCCTGGAGCCCCGGCCCGATCGCCCTGCAGCCTCACAGCAGCTGATGGCGCCGCAGCCGAGCCGGGCGCTGCGGAACCCCGGGCGCAGCTAGCGCAGGGAAGAAGAGCGCCTCCCCCTACCCAGCCGGGCCAGACCGAGGGCCCCGCTGGCCCGTCGCTCCCTCAGGTCCCGAAGGTGAGGAGGCCGGTGGGCGTGGGGGCGGCCTCCGGGGGCCAGGGGGTGGGGAGCAGCGCGGCCCAAGCCCCAGCTCCCCCGGGAGGGCAGGCGCGGGGCTGGGCACCGCAGCGCACGGGAGGTGGACCGGACCCGCGAGCTGCTGGCAGAAGTTGTCCTCCGCCGCCCAGACTCAGGCTGTTCGTGGCCCTGGAGGAGAGTCCAGAGCGGCCCGGCCCGAGGTCGAGCCTCCTCCACCTCCCACCACACACATCCTTCTACCTGCCTTTCCCTGTCCTCCTTAGTACCTCTCTTCTCCGTCCTCCTTAGACTCCACATGTCCTTCTGCCTTCTCTGGGAGTCATATAGAAGCATAATCAGGTCAGAGCATCGACTGAAGGGACAGGGGGCTCCAGTTTCCCCATACTTCCGACAACAGCGTCCCTGGATCCTCAGCTTTGCTAAGACTGGAGGCGCTGGGATTGTCAGTGGAGTGGGGGAGCCAAAGCCTAGGGGGATCAATACGAGGGAGGAGGGGCCCTGGAGTGGAGAAGGCCACAAGACCCCTGGAGAGAGTGGCTCCAGCTCTGGCCAAGTAACCCCACCTTGCAGACATTTGTTAAGGGCTGACTTCTTGTTCCCAACTCAAGTCACCAGGAAAGCCAAGGACTTGATGGGAGAGCCAGGGGGAATAATGATTTTTTAATACATGCACTTACTTGCCCTGGTGATTACCAGTAACATTCAACTCATTCTCCCTGTTTCACCAACATTCCTTGTTCAACTGTTCCACGCAAGGGATTCCCAGGGACAAAATCCTGCCCTTAAGAAGTGAAAGGCATAGAGCAGAAGCCAAGGGCATGCGCGCCCGCATGCGTGCGCACACACACACACACACACACACACACGCATACACAACCATGTATGATACATGGCAGAATGCCTGGAGAGCACAGAGGCAGGAGACAATCATTCCATTTTTGTGTGGTCAAGGAAAGCTAATGGCAAAGGTAGCATTTGAGTAGGTCCTTGATGAAAGAGTGAAGTTTCAGGAGGCAGAGGCGGGTGGAGGATAGTGAGTGAGGGGATACCCACAGAATGGGGAGAGTTTGCTGTGAGAGCAGCAATCCAAAGAGCAGGAGATCAGACTGCATTGAGATTGTGAAGCGTCTTAAATACCAGGATGAGCCCTCAGTGGAGTACTCCTTGTTGCCAGGCACTGTAGTTGTGTGTGCTGAGCAAGCTACTTAACCCTTCTGAACCTTTGTTTCCTCAACTATGGAACAGGCATACTAATAGAATCTACAATGTAGCGTTGTTATAAAGATAAATGAGTTAATATATGGAAACCACTAAGAACAGCACCAGTTTTTTGTAACTGTTATGTAAGTATTGATGATGGTTATAAGTATTATTACCTGTGCACCCATATCTGAGAAGGACTTATTGAGTTCCTGTTCTCCCCCCTACCCTGGGCCTCAGAGTCAGGTACTAAAGAGGAATAGTGACTAAGAAAAGTAAAGAACATATTCATTCATTTATTTATTCGTTTATTGCCATGCCTGTCTTATCTAATATGTTTGTCCTGGCTATGATAAAAATAAGTTTAACATTCTCCTTGAAATAAAAAGGCATATTTAAAGAATTTCTAACAAAATGTTGGTATACAGTATTCAAAACAGTGCAAGGTTATTTGTTGACTGCATAAATATATTTGGTCCCAAAGAGAAAAGAAACACTCAGAATGACATTGAAACTGGGACAAGAGAAGCGGTCAGGGGGTGAGAGGTGGCAGACAGTACAAACTCCACACAAGCAGAAAGCAAGAGGCTTTAGTTCTGGTTCCTCTCCCAGCCACTTTCTGCCTGAGGGAGAGATGGGGGCAGCAGAGGCCACGGAACAATGAACAGACTAAGGGTGAGGGAACAGTTTGCCACCCAAGGAAAGATTGGGCTATAGAAATGGTTTTCAAACTTTTGGTTAGCAGCAGCTTTGCTCCAGTGAATCTGTACAAAGAAGCCCGTCTTATAAAAGAGGAGTAAAAATAGCAAGGCCTCCAGCCCTGCCTTTTACCCCCAATCCTTCTGGCAATATCTGAGACCTCTCTGCAGAACTCTGAGGCTCTAGGAACAAAATTTGAAAACCACTGATAGAGATGATTTTGAAGGCTCCTCTGGGTGCTACAATTCCATCCTTTCTGTGGTTCTTCCTACCCAGAGAATCATAAGGCCCGGAGAGGAATACAACTACCGTTGCCTTCTTGCCACATCACTTATAGACAGATGGCTGGGAAGGCAAGTGGGGACCCAGAAGCTCCAAAGAGACAAGAAGATGACAAGGTCATTTTCAGAGATCAGGAGTCCAGACCTTAGAAATCCAGAACTGTGCCTGGGCCAGAGGGTTCCTGAGCCTGACGCTGTCCGTGGTTGGAGACCTGAGCATGGGCGGCTTCTCTCCCCAACTTCCCCAAGGGCAAAAAATACTTGTGATTTTCAGACAGAGGAGAAACATGTTGAAAATACTTGGAAGTAACTGTATAAATTGTGACCCCTGTGTTACAGGTCCTTTTTTATTTTTTATCTCAGTTTTTTTCAATGAACATTTTATCAAGCTAGGAAATTAGAACAAAGAACTATCAGCATCAGGAGAAGGTAGGCAGCAGAAACCACACAAGCCCCAAGGTGGTCAGGACAGGAGACAGAGGCGGAGGACCCTTCTCACCTTAACCTGTGAGGTGGGATGGAGTCCTCAGGCACAAGCCTCTGAAGCTGGGAGGTTCCAGAACTGCATTTCTGTGTACAAATCTGACAGTTTCTGGGCTGGGGCCTTCTGAAGCATGTGTGACTCCCCAGCCACACAGAGATCTGTGTTGTCCCTGGTTGCCCCATCCCCACTCCATCTCCTGTCCTCCCCCAAACAAACTAAACAATAATGTCTAAGAAAGAATATTCGCCAAGATCCTTTGTGACCCAAATTTCTGCCCTGAGAAGAGCAGCCTGCCTAGTTGGAAACAAATCCCCAAGTCCTTCTGGGCAGACACAGAAACAGCTGGTTGGCTCGGCCTCTCACAGTGGCCAGGGTCCAGTCTCCAGGGCTGTGTGGAAAGGGCTTTTATTCTTCGGAAACATTTGCATTTCAGTGGCTGGGAATAGACATTTTATCTTATTTGTGAGCCCGGGCCCACATGCCTTCATCCTCTAGGCGCACACATAGCAGACACAGCGATGCGAGAGAAGCAAGAACCACGCCCCCACACACACACACACGAGCACATACATGTGCTCCTTGCAGTGCACATACAGGTTCACACATGTGCAGACACACACATCCCAATGTAGACAACAGCAGACATAGCTCATCTGTTTCTCCTGAGATACAGACACTGAGTTGCCAGTACATTCGACAGCCTGCTTGACATCTATTTCTCCTTGTTTTGAGGTCTCCTGAACATGTGATATCTAATGTCTCAGGCTTGATCTTACCTTTTCTGTAAATCTGCTTCACTTCTTGATCCGTCTTCCCCAGCTCCACAAATTCACCCTCTCAAGCATTCTACACATATCTGCTGAGTATCTCCTATTTGCCAGATACTGTGCTAGGTCCTAGGGAACACAAGGAAACAAAACAGAGTCCTTCATCTGGTGTAGCCAACAATTTGGCAAGGGAAACAGACAGTAAACAAAAATGTAGTATATCCATGTGATGATGAGTTCGTGGCAGAAAAACAATGCAGATTAAAGGAGTGGAGAGTCACAGAGGGTTCTCTTATAGATCAGGTAATCAGAGAAGGGCCCTGAGGAGGTGACATTTGAGCAGTGTTCTGAATGGCAGGAAAGAAAGGGCCATGAGGGTATCTTGGAGGGCATTCCTGGCAGAGGGAGTACAGCACATACAAAGCCCCGGAGGCAAGAGTGTGTGTGGCATGTTCAGAAAACAGCAAGGAGGCCAGAACAGCTGGGTGGAGCCAGCAATGGGACACCCGTAGGAGGTGAGGGCGATCAGAGCCAGGGTGATCGGGTAGGATCTGGTAAGAACTTTGAATTTGGTTTTAAGTGTGATGGGAAGCCATTGGAGGAAGGGAGACATCATTAGATTTGCTAAAGGAACTCTAGTGGCTATGTGGAAAACAGGGGCAAGAATGGAAGTGAGAAGCCAGTTAAGAGGCTACTGCAGTGGTGCACCAGAGGGATGGCGGGGGCTGGAGTGAGGGTAACAGCGACACAGACAGTGAGATGGGAGTTAGAGCTTTTTAAGAGGTAGAGCCAACTGGATCTGCAAATGGACTGGCTATAGAATATGAAGAAAGAGAGGAATCGAAGATGCTCCTAAGTTTTTGGCCTGAGCAACTGAGTGAACAGGCAAATTCCAGTGCTTTTTATCAAGATGGCAAATGGTGGGCAAGAGCAGGTTTATAGGAGAAGTCACAAGAATTCAGTATTGGGACTTGTAAGTTTAAGGAACCTATTAGACATCCAAATGGAAATCTTATGTAGTCAGTCTAGTGTTCAGGGGAGAGTGAGATTAGGGGTCAGCATATAAATAGTATTTACACCAAGGGATTGGATGAGATCACCTACGGAGTGATTAGAGATTAGAGAAGATATCCAGTGTGAGAGGCCTAATGTGAAGGACGAAGAAATGGGGAAAGATCCAGCCTTCATACTCGAGTTGCCCAAGCCAGAAAACTGGGAGACATCCTGGACATCTCATGACCTAATCCAGCCCATCTCCACGTCCTGCCAATTCTATCCCCAAAATACACCTGGAACTTCTCTCCAACTACACCTCCATTATCTGGTCCACGCCCCCATCATCTCTTTACTGAATACATTCTCCCAGCTGACTTCCCTGCAGCCACTCTGCCCCTCTAATCTGCCCTCCCCCGAGCTGCTAGAGTGATTTTTTAAAATGCAGATCACATCATGTCCCTCCCCTGCTTAAACTCCATCAGTAACTTCCCATTTCACTTAGTATTAATCCAAAATTCTTAATGTAGTTTACAAAACTCTATGTGATCCTCCTCTTGCTAACTTTTCATCTTGCGATGCACCCCCCTCCAATACCTTATACTTCAGTCATTCCTCAGAAAGACCATGTGAAGCCCTTAGCACAAGGCTTGGCATATAGTAGGCAGTCAGTCAACGTAAGCTATCGTTATTATCTCACCTCTGGGCCTTCACAAATGCTATTCCCTGTTTGGACTGTTATTGCCTTTATTCTTCTGACTTCTACTCCTCCTTCAAATCTGTATTAGTTTTTGCTTGCTGCGTAACAAAGTACCACAAACTAAGTGGCTTAAAAGAATATAAATTTATTATCTTACAGTTTCCAAGGATCAGGAGCCTGGCACGTTTTAACTGGGTCCTCTGCTCAGGGTCCCACAAGGTCGAAATCAAGACTGGCTGTGTCCTCATCCGAAGGCTCAGTTAGGGAAAGATTTGCTTTCAAGATCCCTTAGGTCGTTAGTAGAATTTACTTCCTTGTGGTTGAAGAACTGCTGGTCTTACTAGCTATCAGCCAAAGATGATCCTCAGCTTCTTGAGGTCTCTCTCAGGTCTGTGCCATGTGGCTTCCCCTCTAGGCTTACTCAAAGGGCACTTCACTCCTTCAAACAGAATTTCTCTCAAGCTGCAGATCTCTGCCCTCCTAAGCCCTTTGAATTGATCCTCCCAGAATTATCTCCCTCTTGATTAATGCAGAGTCAACTGATTGGTGATCTCGATTATTTACCTGCAAAATGCCTCCCATCTTTGTCATACAACTTAATCACAGGAGTGAAATTCATCATATTCACAGTCCCACCCACACTCAAGGAAAGGGCTTAATTCAGGAAGGCGAGTACACCAGGGGCTGGGAAGCATGGGGGCCCATCTTAGAATTCTGCCTGCCTCAAGGTCTTGGCTTAAAATCACTTCCTTGAAGAGATCTTCTCTTACCCCAAGTCTAAAATAGGTCCCACTTTATATTTTTTCACATTACCCTGTAGGTTTCTTTCATGGTGCTTATCACAGGCTGCAACTGTATACTTATTTTATTATTTGCTTATTTGATGCATTTATTTATTTGTCTGCTTCTCTCTGTCCCGTGAGCTCCATGAAAGCAAGGAGTTTGTTTAGCTCATCACTGTCTCCTGAACCCAGCATAGAGGCTTGCAATAGTATATAACTGAATGAATGAATGATGAACAAATGACCAAGTCAAGAAAAGGATTCCCCTACTCACACATTAAACAGAGAAGAGAAGGGATGTAGCATTGATTGAGCCAGGTCCTGTGCTAAGTGCTGTATACTCTTTTTAATCTCATTTAATCCTAGGTCGGTTACTATTAATAGCTTCATTTTAATGAGAAGAGAAAAAAAGGTTCAGAGAGGTTAACTTTCTCACCCAAAGTCACCCAGCAGGTAACTGAAAGGGTTCAAACCCAGCACTGTTCTCAGTGTAAATACTGGGAACCTACTTTGGATTCAAAAAGCTTTGAAGAATTGCATCTGCCACCACTTACCATGTGAATGCGCACAAGTCACATCAGCTCTGAATCTCAGTTTCTTGATATGTGAAGTGGGGGTTGGTAAAACCTATCGAAGAGTTGTTGACATGTAAGAGAATGTGCATAAAGTGCCTTAAACATAGCAGATGGCTGGTAAATGTAGCCAGTGATGCCCGCAGGCCAAGGGCCACCCCCTGCTGAAATGAAGGCCTGTGTGTTGGATCAGGGGAGTATAAGGGAATGGGGCCCAGAGAAAGCAACCTATGAGTGTGAGGGTCTCAGGTGGACCTGTTTGGTGGACCCTACTAGCGAAAATCTAGATTTGCAGAGACTTCATGGAAATCAATCTGGAGGGAACTATTGGCTGAACAGAGCAGTCCATCAACTGGCCTCCCTTTCCACTGCCCAGGGAATTCCCTGGCCAGGTGGAGGCAGGTCCTTCAAAAGCTTAAGGAATCCCTAGTGGAGAAGGCATGAGCTCTGAGTCCTGAGTTCCGGAGGTCTTGGCCTCCACTGCCCTCTGCCCCCTGCTTTTCCCTCTGCCTGTGCTTTTCCAAGATGCTGGTCATCACATGCATAAATAAATGCCTCAGAAGGAAAGGGCAGAGCCAGAAGAGGGAGAGCTGAAAAGCTAGGCCATGGTTAGGATTCAGTATGCAAAGCTTCCCCTCCCATCACAGTGTCTTAAAGTTCCCACCATGGATTCACTGCACAGGTCTCCTTATCACCCTCCTCCATTCCTCTTTTAAAAAGGGACTCTGCCACCTGACTTCAGCCCACAGAGTCTGTGTTAGTAAAACATTCACCAGCTCTTTCTCCTCTGTGACCTGGAGGGGCCCAGAGTCCTGGGCTGAGGTTAAGTCAGAGAAATGGAGTTGAGCTGGGGAAAGGTTGCTGCCCAGCCAGTGGACGGTCACCCTTGAGCTGGATTGCTTGTGGGGCAGGTTCTTTCATGCCATGTCTTTA
Source organism: Phataginus tricuspis (assembly GCA_029783875.1). Taxonomy (NCBI): domain Eukaryota; kingdom Metazoa; phylum Chordata; class Mammalia; order Pholidota; family Manidae; genus Phataginus; species Phataginus tricuspis. The sequence continues at coordinate 6,120,133 of JAQQAC010004778.1, read as the reverse complement.
GCCACGAGGAAACCAAGAGCTCAGAGAGGGAGAGGGCTTACCCAAAGTCACACAGCTGGCTAAGAAGCAGGCTAGAGCCCATCTCTGTCTCTCTTTAATGACTTTGCCACTCCATTTGTTTTCCTCTCTGAGAAGTAGAAGAAGCTAAAGTTACATGGGGGGCAGAGGAGTGAAGCCATTTCCCTCTGGGCCTCTGGTTCTTCATCTGTTAAATGGGAATAAGTATACTTTCCTGCCAACACAGTCACTTGTCACGAAGCTTTGTTGAATAAATGCAGAGGAAATTACTGCAGAATTGTACCTGGTGTCACAGGCCCCCAGATCAGAGGAGACTAGGAGGGATCTGAGGGTGGGCAGGGCAGAGAGGCCCGGAAGATATGGGTGCACCTTGTCATCCCTACCAGGTGGGGCCCAGGTTTGGGTTGCCATGGATACCGTGTCCCTGGAGCATCAGATCCAGAGCGTTCAGCGCCACATCAGCTTCCTGAAAAAGGAGCAGATGGCCCTGCTGCGAGACCTGCACCTGGAAATACTGAGGCTGCAGAAACGCTGCTCAGGTAAGGCCAGGAGGGGTGGCCGGGGGACAGGGCCAACTGTCACCATAATCAGTGTCTCTGATAGGGCGCCCACGGCGAGCCTCTGTAAGCCTCACAACGGTGCTCGGCGCCCCTTTTCTGGAGAAGGAAACTGAATCTTGGGGAGGTGTAACATATGGGTTTCGGGGCAAAGGGCTCAAGGTTCGGTAGCAGAGAGAAACCTAGGAATCATTCCTGGGGATTGTTGTCCTTTACTTCTAAATGTTCGTCAAGCGCCTTCTAGCCCTAAGAAGGCCTCAGTCTAGCTGGGAAGACACATATATACCAACGGGTAATTTTAAGATATGCAGAAAATAAAGACGGCCAACAGGAGTTCACGGGCAGGATCATGTACAGCTTGTGGCATCAGTGATGAAGGACAGCAGGCGTTCCAGGCTCCCCCAAGGAGGGAGCATTCCCACTCCCTGAAGCTAAGATTTACATATGTGAGATATTAGAGGGGAATGCAGGTGGGGAAAGCATTCCAAGCGAAAGGAATAGTGTGGTAAAGTCCAGAAGGAAACCAGAAGCTCAGGAAAAGTCCTATTTCACTAGAGAAAGCTGCACTTAAACCCAAAGCCAGATCCTGGAAGACGCGGAGACATTTCAGGACAGCTAAGAAGTATGGCCTGTCCTCCCAGGTAGTGGGGAGCCACTGAAAGCTTTTGAGCAGCAGCATGCTACATTTACAGACTCAGTTTGTATGGGAAATGAATTGGTGGGAGAGGGAGATAGCGAGACTAGTGATGGGGCTGTGAAGTGGTCCAGGGGAGAGGTGACAGGGGACAGAAAGGGAAGACCAGTGGGAGGCAGATTGAAAGAAAGGACTTGGCAGCCGACTGGATTTGTGAGCAAGATGGAAGTGCTACATCCCAGGCCTGACCTCCACCCTTGGACCTCAGGCTTGAGCTGCATGGCCCTCTCAGAGGCTGGACTCTGGCCCAAGTGCTCACACAGGCCATCTCCAAGTGCAGGCTTTAGAGCCAGTGACTCACAGAATGTCTCAGCTGGAACTGCCCAACCACTTCATTGTACACGGAGGTAAACTGAGGCTCAGAGAAAGAGAGTCACACAGAATGTTAGTGGCACAGACAAGATGACAACCCCTTAGAGGTGTAGACTCCCTGTTGTGAATGCCTTCTCAGCTTTCTGCCCTATGTCCTAGTTTCTACCCTCCATCCAGTCCGTGCTTATGGGAGGCTCCACATTCCACTGAAGGAGACTGAGGCCCAGAGGGTTTGAGTGACCCGCCTGGCTTCTCGCTCTGTAGCATGAGAAGCTGGTAGTCCTGACTCTCAGCCACCACAGCCTCCTCCTGTTCCATATACAAGTTCAGCTGCCATACTCCAAGGCCACCTCCCTGCAATCTCCCCCAAAGCCTGGATGGCAGCAGAGGCCAGCCCACAGGCAGGGATGGCCCATGCCAACTCACCCCTGCCTGGTGCCATGTTTTTGTGGCAATAACAACAATAAAGGAAAATTGAGGCAAGCCCTGGGACCCTACAGCCCTCCCTCTGATCTCGTTTTAAAAAAAAAGATTAAACAGGAACCCAGAGGCTGGGAAAGGGATGGGAGAGAGGAGAGGTGATGTAAGAATGAAGGGGGTGGGGCTGCAGAGAAAGCCCGCCTACAAGGCCTGCCACTCAGAATGAAAGGGCTGGAGAGGTGATGGGTGCACGCGGGGTAGCAGGCAGCCTGGATGGCAAGAACCGCCCAGATGTGTTCAGCACCGATTCAGCCCTGGACTGAGCCCTCTGTTTATTTTCACTCACTTGATTCTAGCCACAGGTCCTTGTGAGACAGGTGGGATTTTGTCCCCATTTTGCAGATGAGAAAACTGAGGCTCGGAGAAGTGCTGTCACTGGTCCAAGGTCACACAGTGTATCTGACCTCACAGCATGGTCATCTAAACTGTGGGAACTCTGGCCAGAAGATGGGCAGGGGTACTTGATGGATGAGGGAGTGGGGCCCAGCTGGGATTCTTCCTCCCTCCTCCAACTCCCGTGATTAAAGGCTGAGGAGAAACCAGTCCACAGGGAGTTCATGGCAGAGCCGAGGTCCCCTGAGCTGCCTCCCTGAACCTGGTCCAGCATCCCTTGGGCTACACTGCTGGGCCTTGGAGGAGGGGCCAAGTTGGACCCAGGAAGCCCCAGGGGTGTAGGCATCAGAGTCTCCAGGGCCCCAGAAAGGAGGTTCAGGCTCCGGTCACATTAAAAGGCCCAGGCACCCCAGCTCCCTGTCTCCTAGCAACAGTTGGCCTCCCTAGGGAAGGCACCTCCAGCAGAGCCCCCGGGCTCTAGAATAGCAGGTGAGGGAAATGAGAATGGATAGGCAGAGGACCCACAAGGCTGGTCTCCATAGGGGTAGTTGGGTGGTGGGCTCAGAGGTGTGCTACCTCCCCTTCCCCCAGGTTCACACCTCCTCCCTTTGGGTACCAGACCTGAACGTACACACAGGTGCTCCTGCAATAGATGCCCTCTGTCACAGGCAGCTCCCAGGCTCCCCTGCCCCTTTTTCAGCTCTGGAGCCCTGATGGAGCTGAGGGAGCGCGGTGGAGCTGGAAAAATGATCAAACCCAGCTGGCTGAGGGGTGGGGCATTCTGGGCTGCAGGAATGGGGACTGGGCAGACAGACAGGCAAGAGTCTGCAAGAGGAAACTGCTGCACCAGCGCCCTCGGCAGGCTCCTTAGCTGCCCCACCCCACCCCCTTAGCCCCAAGTCAAATGCCATGCAGGCTTCTTATCACCAGATGGCGCTGTCCCCCTTGCAGGCCCTCTTCTGTCTGGGTGGAATAAAGCGGTGCCAGGACTTGGAAATGGGCAGGGCTAATATTCAGAAAATAACAGGCACAGCACTATTGGCTGTGAAACCAGTGAGATGCATGTGTCCTATTGGCAAACAGTCACTGCCTTGAATCCTCCTCCAGAGACCCCAGACAGCCCAGGACACTCCAGCTTTCCAGATCTACAAACTAAACACTAAAGGGTCTGTGCCCTACAACACAGGGGTCCTCCAGATTGGTTAGCAAGCATGTTAAATATTTGTATAGCCCACTCTGGGAAGGGGCAAATACTCCCTGAGCCCCAAAGCAAGCCAGGTTTCTCAGTCCCACAAGGGTCAAACTGACCCCCAAGCCCAGGCCACCAAGCTTGCGCTGGAAAGATCTGTGGGTTTAACATCAGGCCAGTCAGGCACTTCTCTTGATCTGTTCCCTCCCGGGGCTGCAGTAAAATAGGTATGGAGGGTGGTGTAGATGGTTTCTAAGGACCCTTAATGCTACTTTTACTGAGCTGTAATTCCTGGATCACTCTGTCTGTCTGTCTGTCTCACACACACACACACACACACACAACTGCCTTTTCTTTTCTCTTCCCCCAGAGCTGACTCATGACCTGGAGATGAGAGAGGCCCAATCTCACCAGCAAGGTAAGAGAAGGATGACGGTAGGAAAGTGCCACGGGGACCCAACAGGTCACCTTTTCCCCACCACCACTTAGCAGGACCCAAGCCTTCTCTGTCCCCAGTCCAGTCTTGGGGACAGCCACTCCTCAGCTTGTTGAGCAGGGTGCAGGATGTGAGCCCTACTTACTCACTCATCTGGGTGACATCATGCGGGGAACAACCCACCCCACCATCCACAGAACCTGTATCCGTGTCTCTGTCCAAAGCAGGAAAACGAAAGCCAAAAGATGGTGTCTGAATGAAGATGGTCACCTCGCCTAACTTCATTCCTTTCCTCGACCCACCTCCCCAATCATCCCTGTCCTTACCCAAGTGATTCCCATGGTCAGTGTCCACACCCGCCAAGATGCTGATGTCAAAATACAACACAATGACCATATGGGGTCCTGACTTCAGAGGTTTCAGTCTAGAGGAGAAAAGTGGTACACACACATCAGCAAATCCTTCCTTGTACAAGAACATGACTTTGTACCACTGCAGCAATTCCACTAAAATATTTGTGTACATATTAATACTTCACTCATAAGATGGGGGGTGGGGTGGGGAGATGATGGCCAATGGGTATAGAGTTTCAGTGTTGTAAGACAAAAAAGTTCCAGAGATCTGTTACCAACAATGTAAGTTCACTTACTACTACTGAACGGTACACTTAAAAGTGATTAAGATGGTAAATTTTATGTTTCTTCTACCACAATTAAAACTTCTTTAAACTGGTAGGTGTTCCATGTGGAGATCTTAATCACCAGATTATATGATCTCTGAGAACTATGACTGGGTGTTACCCATTGTCTCCAAGTGCGAGAGACATCACCTGACATGGAGAGGGACTCGGTCGAGGCTTAATTTAAAATGAATCACAAAAAGTCTTTCTTAGCCAGGAAGGATTTAAGAATGGACTCTCTGCCATAATAACGTGTTGCTTCTAGATCAAGAGCTGCATGACCAAGAGGTAGGCCTGCAGAAGGCTGGCAGTTTAAGGTAAATTAGGAGCCCTACAAATTGCTTTGTGCATTCGTGCATAAAAATCTCAACCTTTATGGGCTTGAATGAATTCTGCCCACTTCTTTAAGTAGCAACCATATGCAACTTCTTGGTGCCTAGGTGCTTGGAAAAGGGGACACACACCCCAGACTCAAGATGAGGACAGTTCTGTGACAGTAGCAACTTTCACCCCACCTCTGTCCTTCCTCTGAAAGGCTTTTGGTGTTATCTGGGCTCAAGGCACTGCCCGATATTCTGGTTGTCTTCTCTGAGTAGGCTTGACAGCTCTCTTTGCTCAGTGATCACTATCCTATCACTTAGGAATTTCCACATCCCTTCCAGAGTCACCTTTGCCTACCTTTTGTCACCTTTCAGCGTCTTATGTCTCTATACTCACTCATCTGTGTCAATACCAGGATATGGTCCCTGCTGAAATGGAGCCTGTAGGATGCCAAGAGGGCAGGACTCCTCAACTCTGGGGGTACATTAGAGTAACCTGGGAAGATTTAAGAAGTCCAGGTTCCCAGGTCCAATCTCAGAGATTCTGATTCAGTGGGTCTTTGGTAGAGCCCAGGAAACTATTTTTCAAAGCTCTCTGGGTGGTTCCAGTGTGTATCCAGGATTGAAACCCAATGCAGTGGGCAAAAGCAAACAATAAACAGGAAAATAGAAAATTACAAAATGTAATAAATGCTCTATGAAGAAAGCAACAAGTTTTGGGGCACACCAACTCCCCTTTCCTGCCCACACTGCCAGGTCATTCAATCCCTTGCTCTAACATGGTTCCACTGCCACAGGGCTTTTGCACCAGTTGTTCCCTGTCGTAAGCATCCTTCTTTCCCCTCTTCACTGCTTAACTCCTATTCATCCTGCAGATCCTAGCCCTTGTTCTGCTGAGAAGCCTTCCTGACTCCATCACGGCTTGCTGTTACGTCACAGACTCAAGCTCACACTCACTTGTGAATACGTGCTATACCTCTCCCACTATGCTTGCTGTAAGCTTCATAAGGAATGTTTTATTAGCCACCATATCCCCTGCCTAACACAATACACTTAGTAAGGGCTCGACAATTATCTGTGGGTGAATAAATGGTCAGGGAGGGTTTTGCATTTAAGTTGAAACCTGAAGAATTAGAGGAGAGGCCAGGCAGAGGGTAGGAGAGGCACTGGCAGAGGCCAGTGCCAAGGCCCTGAGGAAAATAAAGGAAGGCCAGGGAAGCCGCGTGGGGAATGTGGGAAGCGCGGCGGGGTGCGTAGTCAGGGAGGTGCTGGGCTTTGTACCGTGGGTCGGTGAGCTGTGCTGGTTGAGCCAGAGGGGACCGTCACCTCTACCCTATGCCTCCTCTTTCCAGAGGCGGCGACCCGGGAGCTGGAGAACAAGTGCCGCGCGCTGGAGTCGCAGCTGGCTGCGCGGACCGCGGCCAACGCCGAGCTGCGGCGGGAGGTGGCGCAGCGCGAGGCGCTGGTGTCCGCGCTGCGCTGCAGCCTGCGCGCCGAGGAGCGGCGCTTCTTGGAGGAGCTGCGTCGCCGCAGCCACCGCGCCACCGTGCTGGGCACCGAGCTGCAGAAGCACACAGAGGCGGCTGCCTACCTCTCCTGCCAGCTGCACGCGGCGCGTCGGAGACTGCAGACTCCGCGCCCGGGCCCCGGCGCCGCTGCGGAGCCTCGGCCCCGCCGGCGCGCACAGCGGGCCCGCCGCCCGCCCGCCGAGGCGTCTGCCAAGGGCCCGGGCCGGGACTGGGCTGCCTGGGACCGCGCGGCCGGCGCCCTGGACGACGCCGACCCCATGCCCGACCCCGCGCTCTTCCTCTATGCCCGGAGGCCCCCGCGGCCCAGCCCGCGCCAGCCGCCGCCGCAGGAGCCTCCGGACCAACCCGGCCCGCCCAGCGCGCCTGGGGACCCGGAGTAGGCGCGGGCCTGGGGGCGGGGGGGCGCCCGGCTGGGGACGCAGCTCGGGCCGCGCAGGCAGGTCCCGGGGGCCCAGGGCGCCGGCCCTCCTCCGAGGAGCAGGCGGAGACGGCCTCGACTCCCCACCCCTTCCAACCACCCCCGCCTTTTGTGTTTCCCAACGTTTCGGAAGCTTCGAGCCCCCCTGTCCCGTAGGGGAGCCCCTCCGCGGGGCTGAGCGAGCGCACCTTGTTTGTGAAGAGGACTCGCATTTCCGGGCCTTCTCCGGCCCCCACCTGCCACAGGGAGGGGACGGGGAGGGAGCCACTCCCTGCCCCGGGAAAGCCGACAATCTTTAGCGGGAAGGGGAAGGCTGGGTTGGCCTACGAAAGGAGCTCAGAGTGGCACTGTAGCACCCCTAGGCCTTCCAGCTCCCCACTCTGATCGCCCCCAGCCCCGCACGGCCTCCCTTCCTTCCCCCAAGCCTTTATCCGAAGGGTGGCTCGGGTTAGGGGCTAGAGGCTGGACCTTTTCCTCGGAAGCCGCGTCCCCTACCCTCACCCCGCTGATAGGTCCTTACAGGTGAGCACCGGACACTTTAGAAGACATCCCCTATAGCCCCTGGTGGGGACAGTGGCCTGATGGAAGTTCGAACTTCTGGAACATACACCCATAGACCCTTAGAGAGGATTACAAAATGGGTTTGGTAGCAAAACCTTTGGTCTGGAGCTGTCTCCCACTCAGTTCCTCCCCAGGTTGGCCAGTGAGGTTTGACTGGGAGTGTGGTGGGAAAGCGAGGGCGGGCACTCCAGGGTAGGCTGCCCAGCCCTTCGGCTTCTGGAAGGGCAGAAACTGCCTTCCCCTTGAGGGAGCTGGGAACCCGGAGGCTTCACTGGAAGCTTTCCTAGTCCTGTTCATTGGTGCTAACTTTGCCCAGCTGCACCCGGAGGTGGAAAAAAGGTTTCAGGGGTCTTGGGAGTGACCATTAAAGGTTTGGGCTTGCTGGAGTTGGGGGAGGGGAGAGCCCAGGTAGTCCCAGCCTGGCCCACTCCAGAGATGCCCCCAATCCCATTAAGCCGAGGGTGGTGGGCACTCAGTAGCCTCTGAGTTGGGGAGCGGAGTTGGAGGGGGAACGCCCACCCCCTGCTTCCTCCCCAGCTCCCATAAACCAAAGGCAGGAGGTGCAGCTCTTGACCAGCTATTGGCCCCACCCCCAGTCCAGCCTAGAAAGAAGGCAAAATGCATAGAGGCCCCCCTCCCATGCCCTTTGGTCCTGCATTGAGTCCTAAGTGCCTGTGAGGTCTTCCAGGGGCTGCTGAGGGAGGACATGGGGTAGGGAGAGGCCTTACCTCACTCACAGGCGCCCCACCCTGCAGATCCTGCCCTGGCTGAGGGAGGGGAGCAGAGCCAGTCTGCAGAGATGATGAACCCTCTTCCATCACACCCCCCACGATGAAGAGGCGGAGTCACCCATCATATCCTCCTTCACTCTGTACATTAGAGGGAGTGGGAAACTGGCAAGAAGCAGAGCCAGCGAGTGCATGCCCAGCCCACACAGCACCGTGCCCTCCTGGTGCCCACACTCGGGCCTGCTGAGACCACTGCACAATGGCCAGGCTGGTCTGGGGGTCCAGCCCCTGGAACGCCGACAGCCAAGTTGTGGGCACTCTGGGGACAGACAATGCTCTCCAGTCCGATGTGGGCTGCCCTGGTGGCCCCAGGGTCTTACTCCGCCTGCCCCCTCCTCTACCCCTCACCCCTGCATCGTTGTGGCTGTGCCTCTGCCCCCTGTGTCTCCAAGTGTGACTCACTGTACCCCTCATCCTGTCGCCTCCCTTTCTGAAGTGTCCATGTGAGGAGGCCTATCTCCTCTCTTAGCTACACTCTCTTGAAGGGGCCCAGAGGACTGTAGGGAGAAGGGGAAGGGTGTCTTTCCAGAGGAGTCTGCCCAGACCTGCAGCTACACTTCCACAACCACACTTTTAGAGTGAACAGGGTGACTTTGTTATGTCTATTCTTCTACAGAGATGGGGAAGTAATTTGTCCACCCTCCCACCCACTAAAAGCCATAGTTCTCCCACCTGGCCTCCCCCCAAAGCTCTATAGCAATAGCCCTCTTCTCCTCTCCTTCCTGGGTACCAGGGGTGTTCTGCTGGGGGCCCCCACTGCAGGGAGCTCCTGGTGGCCTGCCTGCTTCTCCCCAAGTGACCCCATCAACACCTCCCAACTCCTGTCCCTCTTCCAACAATTGGAGATAATGACAACTGTTTGCCAGGTGCTTGAAGATCCCCCAGGTGAAAGGCTTGGCTGGGCCTGCTGACTTGCTGTCAGTGGAGATGTTGGGGTGCCTGGGAAAGGAAATAAGGCACCCCTCCCTGCTCCACTCAGCAAGCTGGGGGAGGGCTGAGGCCCATACAGGGGCCCAACTTTAAAACAAATTTCTCTCCCAGAAATAATAATCTAGAGACTCCCCTCTACCTGCCTGCATCTGGGTTTGGAACAGAACCATCAGTGCACCAGAATGGGACTGGGAGTGTGTGGCCAGCCCTTGGTCTCAGGGCCCCCAAACTCCTCAGCCTTGGGGCCTGGGAGAGACCCCGCCCTCACCTTCTGACTCTCTTCCTCCCCTAGCCGCAGCACCCAGCTGGCCAAAGGAAAGACCTCCTGGCACAATCCCCTGGATTGTCTGGATGACTAAAAGGGACAGGATCATGTCTCCTCCCCTCTGTTCTGCAGCAGGAATTCCCACTGGGGGAGGGGCATGTTGACACGACGGAGGACACTGGGCTTTAGTTGGAGCTCCAGGCACACCCCTGCTGTGGACAGCCCCAGGAAAGACAGCTGTAGGTGGGATCCCCTCCCTGTTCTGGAAGCCAGCTAGGGACCAGGGGACAATGCAGCAGAGCCTCTGCACCCCAGTCCCCCATATCCCACTCCCAATGGCTTACAGTTTGGGGAACCAGTCCAGGGCTGAAATGGGTAGACCTTCCCCAAACCAGCAGCAGAACAGAGCCTCCTGTGAAAGGGAAGGAGGCCAAGAGGGTGCAGAGCAGCATCTCCTCAGCACAGACAGCTGGGGACCTCTAAGCACCCTTGCTGAAGTGCCAGCCTTGAGTGGGGGACACAGGGCTTCAGAACCACCTGGCCAAAGCCCCGGGGGCAGGGCAGAGGGGTCCTGCTCCAGATTCTCTGTTGGCTGCGCTTTTCAATCCAGTGCTTTTCAGAGTGTATTCACTCACCCACAGAAATAGAGCCTTGTGCTTTAGGGGTGACTGTCATATGCCTTATTCTTAATAAAATAGCGGAAAAAAAACACGCAAGTCAGACCTCTTTTCTGTGGGCACTCTGCCCTACCCCGTACCTGTTCCCACAGGAGATGGAGAGTGGTTTGGGAATCAACCAGTGGGTTGGGTGAAATGGGTGAGACAAAGCCAACTCTTGTTAAAAAAATTCAATCAAGTAAATTTGAAGATTTCATTAGTTCTGTTAAGCAACTCACAAACAGGGCAGCGTCCCATCCAGCAAGTAGAGAAATTCTCCAGGGGCATTGTACAAAATGGAAGGTGTTTATAGACAGGAGGACCGAGCCACCAGTTATTGGCAAAAGAGATTTAGGAAAGTTTCAAGTAAGGTCACCCTCCCTTAGGAGCAGGGAGGTGGGGGGGTCTTATGCAGAATGACCTCACTAGGAAGTTCCACACTGATTGGTTTAAAATTCCATTCCTGGGAGTGGCTGAAACTGCTATGATGTTGGGCATTAAGCTGCAGTGTGGTGGTGACTTGGCCTAGGAGAAGTGACCCGATGTTGGACCTGTTTTTCTTTTTAACATTGTGCGGTCCCCTCAGTAAGTATTCCTCACAAGGCATAAGACACTCATCTAAGCTGTCCCAATGCTTGGTTCAGCCTTGTCCCTCCCTCCATGCCACCCCAGTCCAAACGAACAAATGAGACCTTAGAGTCTCTGATCTAAGGACTTATATCTAAGTCCTTAGAGCAGAGACTCCTAGCTAGGCTTGGGAGGGCTAGACTGGAAGGGCTCGAAGCCTGGAATCGCATCTTTGCTGGGTCCATGCCGGGTCCCCTTCCCTGACACCCAACCCCAATGGACCAAGCGGCGGGAAGCCCAGCATCCCAGAGATGAGCCCTTCTCTTACCTCCCACTGGTGAGGGTTCTCCCGGGACTGTAGTTTGGGAGCTCAGCATGCACAGCACCCACAGGAACTCAGGCCTACACGTTGTCAACACAGGAGTATTTTCAGTCTAGGGAGTATAGATCTACGCTGTGGATGACAAGGGTGGAGCAAGCAGCTCTGCATTCTATGGCTGCTGGAGACATCCTGGTCGTCTGTAACCCTGCTTCTGACAGTAGGACCCATTGCTTCCTTTTGGAGACCTGTGCTTCTCCCATCTCAGTCCACATGTTGAGGGGACCCATGTGACCCCGGTAAGGTAGATCACACTTACTGGGCTGGAGATGGATTGATGGCTCAGGACTTCTGGCACCATTCATTCAACACACCAAGTTAAATGTTAGGGATACAACAAGGAACAAAACAGGACTGTTGAGAAGAGCACACTCATGGGTGGCTAAAATGGCAGAATACCAGCCTGAAGGTCTGGTAGGCTGTTTGCCATTACAAAGGATAGGGTTGCCTGAATATGAAGCTACCACAACAGAAGCAGAATGTGGAGAGATGGAGATAATTCCTGATAATTAAGCTGCCTGGATCCAGCTATTCCTGTATCCCATATGCCCTTACCATTTTCAGTTAAATGGACCAATAAACCCCCTTCCCTTCCCATTTGGTTTTTAAATGGTGTTAATTTGTGAGGGGTTTTCTATTTCTATTTTTTTTTCACTGAGGATCCAAAAAGCATTTATTTTACAGTACTCAGTAAAAGCATATTAAAATCATCTGCCCTGCCTTTCAGACCTATAAAGAATTTAGTCATGCAAGTGACTAAATCCTATGTGAAGATGATTAATGCACCCAGCAACCTATTTCATTTTCAAATATTCCCTGTCGGGAGGATATACATTTCTTACATTAGTTAGGAACTTGGCAGCATTTTATATTAAAAAGCTTCCATAAAACCAAAACAAAACCATAAAAAACCATCACCAAATGCCTTTTTAAAAAAAAAATTCTTCACATAGTACTTGATGTATGTCTTCAGAATTCTCAACACTTTAGATCTACTTAAGCAACTAACTTCACTCAAGTTGCAAGAATGAATCTTTGCAAAGGCAAAAATTTTAGTTTCTCAATTTCTATATTTAGAATATATGTATCACCTTCCAGTTGAGTTTGATACTAAACTTAAGTGAGATCAAGAGTGAAAAAAATGGTCATAGGACCATCACAGGCAAAATTCTCTATTCCTCTTCCATGCTGGAATACTGAGATGTCACTTGGGTAAAGGACACAGTGTTTTAAGGCAAGATGTTCATACAGTTTTAAAGAAATCTGTGGCCTCTAATTTATTTTGGTTTCCTCAACAAGATGAATTCCTTTGTCAAAAGACTCTTCAGAAGACTTCATGTACACTTCATAGACTTAAGTTATATCAAGCTCTTGATATGTCATACACCTTCTTTTATTCTACAGAGGTTATATTGTGAAGTGGCCCTTGAGAAAAATAAATTAGAAAATAAAAAACTCCCCTGGCCTCCTACTGCTAGAAGGAAAATTTCATGAGGTCAAAATGGCCCACAAACTGCACAGTTCAATGAGAGCAAGGGGTTTGTCTTAGTTTTTCCTTTCTCTTCTTTTTTAATCAAATGATCTATTTCCAAATTAAAACCTCAAAAGGGTTGAGATACTGTCTATAACCCATACAAATGTACTGCAAAAAACACTATTATTAGGTATGATGTCAGAATTGGAAATCATCTTCCCCAAACATGTTTTTGACTTGATAGGTGATGTAATTAAAAAAAAAAGAATGAAAGAAAACTAAGAGTGCTACCCTGCCCAACCAGGTGGATGGTTACTTTCCCAGATTTAAGGCAGTAATAGCAGCTGGCTTCTCCCCTCCACACCTACTAGGAGGTAAACTGCTCCATGTCAGCAGAACAGACTCAGTATTCTGCGCATCTCACGGTCAGATGGTATGGCCATACCCCAGGGCTTCCTAGACCTTGATGATTTTTTTCCATATTTAAGGTTAGGCATAATATCACCCAACTTTCACTGAGATACTTCTGTCTTCAAAATTTGACAAATAACTCTTCGAGGCATCGGGTGCCTGCCCCATCCACCTCGACCACGATACTGTATGAAAATCATGGAATATGAAACACAAACACAAACAATAGTTTGGGGGTTCTTTTAAAATGACATTTGTATTAAAAGTCTTAAAATGAAGAGACAGTGATTCAACGCCCGTCTGGAATTAAAAATTACAATTAGAATTTCTCGTGGCACATCAAATAGTAAAATTTTGCTCTTTGCTTCTGGAGGAATACCCTAGAACAGATAACCAAAAGAAGAAAGAAAGAAAAAAAGATCTAAAAATAAATATAAAAGGGGGACTAAATACCTGAACAGTTGAATAAAATGCAACAAGAAAAATAAATTTTAAAATTGCAAGACAAGGAAGTTACATTTTAAAGGCGGGGAATAATAAATTCACTGAACAGTAGGCCATATTGTCCTGGTCAGGAAGATTACTGAAAAAGTAACTGGGAAGTGCTTTGGGGATTAGCAGATTCTGAGATAAGGTGGGAAGAATTTCACCATTTTTTTTCACTAGTGTTTTTTCTGTACGAGGTGTCCTATCTAGGATTCTATTGCATTTAGTTATTTTTCCTTAATCTCCTCCAATTTGTGACACACTTTTTAAAGCTATTTTGAGTTACATTTTAGTGCCTTGCTAACCCCAAGAGTCCTGATGATATCCAAGAATAAAGGATCAGTGGGGGAGAAACAAGTGGACCCCAACCAATAAAATATATTGAATAAAATATTGGCAGAGCTCTAGGGAGAGAGTGACCACTTCTGGCTGTCAGGACTAAGGAGGAGTTCAACAGACACAGTGATATCTGAGCTGGACTTTGTAGATCTGGGATTGGCTTCCATATCTGCCTCATGACACTTCTCCCAGGGAAGTTGGCATCGAGAAAAGATAAATGACGTAAAATGACTTACTCAAGGACACAAGAAGTCAGGGATGGAGCTAGACTTGCAGTCACATGTATTGGTTCTTACCCAGTTGCTAGATGGAGCAGGTAGCCAGGCCTGGGTGGCCTTACCTCAACTCCTTGCTCCAGCCTCTGGGGATCAGGTTCGAGCCAGGACCAAGGAAGCCTGGGAAGTATTGCCCAGGCCTCTACTTGTCTCTGGCCTTTTATCTCCTAGAGCAGCTAGGGAAGGGAAGGCCCAGCCCTGGATAAACATCTGCCCGGGATTCTGGAGTCCCGTGTTCAATTTGAGAAAAAGGAGAGAATGGGAAGGAAGAGAAGGAACTGGCTTTATTTAGGGTCCCCCTACAGAACCCCTGGGGGTGCAGGGCTGAGCTGAGCCCAGAGTCACAGTGCAGGATGGAGATGTGTAATGTCAGCCCTGGATAACCCAGAGATCATCTACGCAATCACTTCATTTTATGGATGGGGAGACTGAGGCCCAGGGCATTTTGCTGTCATCCTTTTCCCTCCTGGCAGTTCTGCCCATACAGGTTTAGGGTTGAGGGAGGTGGAGCATTTCCTCTCTTTATGAGTCCCTAGAGTTATGCCATTGAGGTAGGGGACTCCCTCCTGCAATCCGGGGTTTGGGTTCCTGTTTACCTCTCCTTGGGAACTCCGAAAAGGAGCGGGGGGAATAAGACAGCTCAGCTGAGTGGGTGTATCCATCATAACAATAATTAGGGAAGTGGGAGGCTTTAAGTGGGCTAATTATGTAGGCTAGGTCTCAGCTTCGATAAACCTTTCTACTTACTTAGCATCTTTACCCAGGGGCCCTAAAGATGGGGAAACTGAGGTGCTCAGGAATGCCATCCAGGCAGCTCTGATGATGGGGACTGTGTAACAGGAACCTGCTAGGGAAAGGGGATGGGGATCCACAGAAGCCAAGTGCAGGTTCTAAGTCAGCTGAGACTGGTTAGTCACTAGGCCTATGGGTAGACTGGTCACCAACACCCATGCTGACCAGTAGGTACTCACAGCCTTGGCCATGATGGGGACCAGGAAGGAAGGCCAGGGCATGGTATGGGCTGGTACCTCCCAAAGGCTCAGCCTGGTGGGTCTCAGCCAGGCATCAGAGAAATGATCTGAAGCTCTGGATACAAAGGTCAGAGCACACAGCACATGAAAGGGATATCTGCAAGGAAACCCCAGATATTATAAATAATGATGGGGGCCAAAGGTGAACCCCTGGGCTGCTAGTAATGCCCCCACCTCAGCATCCTGTAGAGCCCTCAGAAGGACTGCTTGGTATTCCCTACATCTGAGTCATCCATTCCATCAGCAAATGTGTGTTAGGTACCTACCATACATAGGGCTCTGGGAAGATGCTGGGGATACCCAGATAAATAAGGTATGGGCCTTGCCTTTAAGAAGCCCCCAAGCTTAGCAACTGGACTCCTTACCTGAGAACCAGACATCCCTGTTTGGCCAAGACAGTCTCAGTTTATATCCCTGTTGTCCCAGTGTCATTATTAATAGTGTCCACTTTGACTCTTAGTAGTGTCTTTGCTTGGATAATAAGTTATACGGTCACTTTAATCACAGCCCAATGTACAGGCAATGGTGGAAACAGCTGAGGTAAGTTTTAAGAGTAGTTGCTGTTAAGACTATTATGAAAATGCATTGGTCGGGGCAGTTTGAAAGCAAGAAAGTCTGCTTAATATGTGATCGCAGGTCAGACCACACACTGCAGAGAAGTAGTTAGAGGATGATGTTTTTGGTGTGTATGTTTACCCATTACCAGGCCTGCTGCTCCCAGTGTTAAAACTGAGTTTTGCTTCTGGTTATGAATAATATTACCAATATGGGGAGAGCTTACAACCTCAGCTACACTAGACTAGGTACAATTTTCCAAATTCCCTGAGTTTCATAGATATAAACTAAGTACCCAGCAGTCAGAAACTGTTTAAGAGGATTGTGGTACAACCACGTAATGGAATAAAAGGAACCAGGAATCTCTTTGTGTGCTGATATGGAACAATTTCCAGAATATAACGTTAAGTAAAAAAATCAGGGTAAAGAATAGCAGGTATGGTACCGTTTGTGTAATTAAAGAGAAAAAAGTATACATATATGCACACATACACTCTTATATGCAAAGAACATCTGTAGAAGAATATAAAAGAGCTGGAAACCTTAGGGAGGGAAGGTAAGTGGCTGGGGCAGGTGAGAGATTTCACCGTCTACCTTTTTGTAATTTTTGAAGTTGGAACCATGTGAATGTATTACCTATTTAAAATTCAAAATAAAGTTAAAATACTTAAGAAAATAACTGAGTGAATAAATTCCCAGAGTCCCTCCTTCTGTGTCTGTCCATATCATTCCTCTGACTTGCTCATTAAAATCCTTATTCTTCAAAGCTCAGTTCAGAGCAGCATCTTTCCAGAAGCCTTCTCTGACTGCCTGCCTTGCAGAACAGCCTTCTTTAAAGGCTCTTTTCTGCAGCCTTGGACATGAAGTTGCTGGACACGTCTCACTTCATCCACCAGACTGAAACTTCTGGCAGGGACTGGGTCTGGTTCATCCCTGATTTTCTTGCAGCACTGAGCTCCTGTAAGCTGTGCTTGAAGACTGAGTGAATCACTGAGTTTTTTACACTACCTAAATTGCTTTGATGATCACTATCTCCTCCCAACAGCTACATGAAAGGCTAGACAGATGGGTGTTTTTATTTGACAGAGATTCCCTGTAGTGAAAGTCAAGCGACTTGCTCAAGGTTACAGACAAGGCAGAGGTTGCTGGATGCAGATTTCCAATCCAATCGACTATTAGGTTCATGCACCACCCGACTGCCCGCCTTCAATGTACACCCAGTAGTCAGGTCTTGCCTTGATTTCCAGGTTTCCCGTGCAATAGCCCTAACTGATCTCCCCCTAGTCTCACTCAGTTTCCCTTATCCCCATCACTGCCGCCAGAGCATTTCTCACTTCCCTTCTAACTGCTTAAATGCTCAAAGCCTTTGGTTGGCACCGGCTCCCACCACCTATACGCCAAGACAAAGTCCACTTTTCTTCGCAATTTTAGGAGTCCCTAACCCACCTCGGCAGCTTCAGCTTCCTAATTCCCATCAGATCCTGGAAAATGTCAGGAAAATGTCTTAAGTGCTTCCCAGAGGCTTCCTGGGCCTGTGCATGGAAGACCCTCCCCGTTATTTCCACTTGGAGAACTTAGCTCACTAGGATTCTGGGCACCATTCTCTGACCTCACTTCTCAGTCCCCACCAAACCCCAAACATCTGAAAATATGAAGACTGTAAAGTGTCCTGGCTGTGGATTTAGCCTGACCCAACTCTACTTGCTGTGTGACCTTGGTCTCAGCTCCCTCCTGTGTAAAATGGGGATAACGTACCACCTAAAAAGTGAGGACCCACCTGGTAAGGGGTGTCGAGGCCGCTGGTAGAGAACAGCCCGTTGTCACTCAGGACAAAGTTTGGTGGGTTCATTTCTGACACTCCATCCCCATTAGCCATCCAACACTCCCGCCTCTAGTGACCATGCCCTAGGCTGTTCCACCCCTTCTTCAAGAAGCCAGGAGCACCCCAGCTCCACCCCTTCGGCGGGAAAGTGCAAGTTGGTGAGCGGGAGCTGAGGGTCACACTAAGTCCGCAGATTAGAGACCGCGTGTTCATTTGGCAGATACACGGTAGGAAGCACAGGACCATGGGGGGAGGGGAAGGCTAGCAAAGGCAGTCCTAGAAGAATCTCCACCCAAGGTCAGGGAGCCCGCCCAACAGGCAGCGAACCGCAAGGACGTCTCTCCGCAGCCCCGCCCCTCGAGGGGGGCCTGAAGCCTCCCTCTCCCCTGAATCAGGGTACGTTTCCTTTAAGGCGTTCGGGAAAGTCACTGCGTTGGTGGACGGCCAACGAGGCGCGACGCGTTTTGTCCTTAGCGGGCCTCCGTGGACCGGGCCGGGCGCGAGGGCGGGGCAGGGTAGCGGCAGTGGGGTCAAAGGCTACAACGCGCACCACGTGGGCCGGTGACTCCGTCCTTCCCGCAGCGGCCGCGGCGCGCAGGGCAGTGGGTTTGTGGCGCGGCGAGCGGCGTGGACAGCTGAGCTGGACGCCTGCTCCCGCCGCCATGGTCATCAAAACGGACGAGTTGCCGGCGGCCGCCCCGGCCGACAGCGCCCGGGAGCCCAGCTCGCAGACCGGTAGCAAGGGGCGGCCGGGAGCGGCCGGTGAGCAGGACCGGGGCCAGCGGGCAGCCGGGAGGCGAGGCTAGACCGGACCGAGAGGGCGGTGGGCTCGGGGTTGCGCTGGGACCGCCGCCTTTCCTCCGCACCGGCTCGGTTGCCAGTCACCGGGCCGCCCCCACCCTGAAGGTCACCTTCACTGTCGCCCCCGGCTGCGGCCTGGGCTTCGCACGTGGGGTCCCGCGGAGGGCAGCAGCGGCGGGCACACGCGCGCCAGATCGCGGGGACACGTGCGCGCACACGCGGTTTCGGGGTGCGGCGTCGCCGCAGACTGATGGGCTCGGCGGCTCCACCCCCTCCGCGAGGGGGCCTGAGGAGCCCTCCGGCCCGGGATCACTGGTACTTGCTCCGTCAGGCACACTCCGAGTCAGGATCCCAAGCATTTCCCGTACCCAGGGCTGCAGCCCTTCGAGTAAGGCTCAACTTGGGACTTCCCCGGCTTGGCCTGTGGGAAGAACGCGAGTTGGGGGTGGGTGTGTATTGTGAGGGGGCGTCTCTGGTTCATTCCCAGAGGCAGGTTTTCAGGCTCTGTTCTCTGCCTTAAGTATTAGCCTGGTCGGCAGATCTGAGGGTCTGCCTGTGTATGGGGGCAAAGCCAAACTCCTTGGCAGGAGGAGGTGTTTGTGCCAGAACTTGATCATTAACCCGCCTTATTGCGAAAAGTGGATCAGCCCAGAGTTGCTGTTTTTAAGGCAAAGGTCATCGGTGTGAAGCGCAGCTCCCAGCTCTCCCCCCGTAGGGGCTGTGTGGCCTTGGCTTTGGGAGTGGCTGTAGCTTTTCTGGGGTGAGGCCTGCTGCTTTCCATGTCTTCCTGGCCCTCCTTAGTTCCCCCTGTTCCTTCTGTCACATCTTAGACTCTGGCTGGGAGGCTGGAAGCGCCTTCCCAGCTCTTCAGTTGTCACCTCCAGATGTTTCCCAGAGCCCCAGGACTAGACTATGGAACCTCTTTGTCCTGGGTGGCAGTGGGAGTGCAGAATTACCCGTATCTCCCACTGCCCCCAGCTCTTCTCAGTCAGGATTGTCGTCTTCACCTCCCTTCCCAGCTTCAGTGAGTCAGGATGGGAAAAGTGTTATGTGGGCTCTCTGACTCTGTAACCTGTCACAGCCAGGTTACCTTATGGTGGGGGGATAGGTACTGTGGCAGCTTTGCTGATTGCCTAGGTGAGGCCAAGGTTTGGGCAGAATGATAGATGCTGATGACTCCAGCTTGCCATGCCGTGTCCTGATGCGGCTCTGAATCAGTGGGCAGGCTAGATACGAGGAGGTCGGAGCTAGCTGATTTCCCTTCTCTTAGCAGGGACTTAGATGAAGTGACTTGTCCAAGGTCACACAGCGATTTAGCTGTTGGGAGCATTTGGATTTCCAGCTCACAGCCAGCATGCCAAGGCTGCCCCGACCTGTCCCAGAGGAAGCGGAGACAGGCATGTTATGCTGAGAACATGGGGACTGAGGAGGGGAGAGTGTGGGGGGGATTTCTCTGAGGACCTGAGCAAAGGCTCGTCCCAGCTCTATGCTGAGAAGCTCTGTCTGGGGCAACCTGGGTCAGGGGGAGGGCGCAGCTCTTCATTTCAGGAAAAGTGGGAACATATTAGTGGGACCTCGGCTCCTTACATCTTTGGGAAGCTAGTATAGATAGCTAGGACTTGAATTACAGGCATACTGAATCTATTCAAAAGAAGGAGGGGCAACTTAATGGAGACCTCCCAGCAGGCTCTCACCCTCAGGACCCAGTTCTGGAAGGCTCTCCAGTTCCCTTGAGGAGGTAATAAAGGCCTTTTGGTGGCAGGGCAAGGGTCAGTTACCTTCTTGGGAAGAAAGCTGCTTTTAGGGTTAAGAGAACAGGCAGGTTTTTCAAGTTCACAGTAGTGTGTCGAGTTCCTTCTGCCCAGGGGAGGGCTCCCTGGAGTTAGGGCCCGGAGTGAAGAGGGCTGGCAGATGGTGGAAGACTTTGGGGGCTTAGGGGGCTCCCTAACAGAATTCTTAAACTCTTCTCTCGGGTAGGTCTGAGTAGAGCAGCTCAAGGATCATGGGACTATCCCCAGACCCTGCAGACCTGCTTCTGGCCTGGGGGGGGCGACAGAAAGGAGGCAGACAGAGGTGCCCACGTCACTGGGGTCTTCCATAGGCCGCCTGCCTGCTCCCACCCATTTCCCTCGAAGCCCTGGGTTCCTGGGATGGGATGATGTGTCTTTTGGGGCCTTACTTCCTGCTGGAGCCTCACCTGCTGAGGCCTTGACTCGGGTGGGGTGTGGCCCTGGCACAGTCTACAGAGTGGGGCCATGCCAAGCTAGGGAAGGCACACAGAGGCCACCCAGGGTGGCCTAAGTTTCTTTTCTAATTCCTGCTTTCTGCTGCCCATGGGGTCTTCACGCGCCCACACCAGGGCAGGGGACTGCAGTGCTATTGGGCATTCTACAGAGGTCCACCTTTTTCCCTTTCCTTAAAGCTCACATTCTCAGAGGTGCCTCCTGGGCTATGAGCAGAGTGGGTGCTGGCCCAGGGGTGTGGAGGCTGATCCTGTCGTTGGAGCTAGGTCTGCCTCCTGGGCTGAGTCCTTAGGCCTGGAGGAGGGAAGGGAGTGCTGTGAACCGGGTGGGTGCCGCTGCCTGGGGGTGGCGCTCAGAGGCACGGCTCGGGCATCTGACCGACCTGCAGTTTGCTTGACCTGGTCTGGCTGCCTGTCGCTTCTGAGGCCCTGGGCAGCTGGCTTTCTAGCCTTGCAGAGCCTCGGTTTCCTTAAGTGAGATGCGCTGCCCCAGCTGGGGGAGGGACCTGCTGCGGACTGAGCCTAGAGCGAGCGCTGCTTTTCCGGCAACCAGAATGGAGGTGGTCGTCACCGCTATTCAGGGTCGTTGCCAGGTTGCTCTGCCCCACCGCCTTCTCCAGAGGGTCAGGGCATGTTTGGGGTAGAGGGGCACGATAAGGGGTGCTCTGCCTGGGCCTGGTCCGTTGGGCCATCTGGTCAGGGTGTGCAGGCAGAGCCCTTGGTGGGGGCCGTGGGGAGGTGGAGGGCCTGCCCTGTGCTGGGCCATCAAGGCTGCCTGGGACAAGATGGGACTGGAGGGGCGGGGAGGGGGCCTGGAGTGAGCCTGCCTCCCCGCCTCCGCCCTGGTTAGTATGGATGCCGGAGCAGTCCTGGCTGGGCCCTGGCAACAAGTCAGAGGCCCTGGGAAGGCGCCCTGGCGAGGCTGGGCATGTTCCTTCTCCACAGCCGCACGGCCTTCGGACTCCTGCTGCCAGCTCTGTTTTCCCTGGGGGAGAGCTTGGTTGTCTCCTGGCAGCGCAGGGGCTGCTGGGAAGGGAAGACAGCTTGCCAGCTTCTTGGTGGAGCTGGAAGCCTGGGGCACGGGTGCAGTTGTCCTCTGGAGAGAGGGGGCCCATCCCCCCTCACCAGAACCAGTGACTCTCTGGAAGGGGAGAGCTGCCAGGTCACCTGCAGGGGGCAGCATGAACCAGAGGCCTCAGTCAGCCGCTTGACCCAGGAGGCAGACAGGGTGCTCAGTGTCTGGGATTGCTGGACAGGGGCAGCCACATCATGGCCTGGGCCGGGGTCTGTGCCAGCTGTTGCCAGCAGCTGGCTGAAGCAGTCCTGCCCGCCTCCACTGGAACTGGGGCCGAGGAGAGGACCCCTTTGCTGGGCCCTGCCCGTCAGCCCATACCCAGGGCCCTCGATTGTGGGGGGCCCAGGTACCCCAAATTCTGGGTTCTCCTGCCCCCCTAATGGCTTTGCCAGCAGTGACTCCCTTTCTGGTTGGTACAGGGAGGTGAGTTTGAGCGTTGGTAGCTGTTCCACCTGGGGTCCTGGAGCTACCTGGGCCTCCTGGCCCGCAGCCGTCCTTCTGGCCGACCTTGAGCAGGATGCGAGGCAGGGGGAGTGTGCCCTTCTTGGGGCTGCCCCGGCAGGCCTGGCCCCACTGAAACCCGAAGCCAGCCAGAGCTCCAGTCCTGGACCGACCAGCTGCGTGGGGCGAGGGTAGTGGCAGAGGCCGGAACAAGGGACACAGGCAGCGCCGGGTTGGAGAGCTGGCTGCCTCGCTGCCATGATGGCCCCGAGACTCCAGAGCCCAGGAGAGGGCAGCGGCAAGCCACACCAGGTGGGCCGTGGGGGCAGTGGGCCAGGTGGCCAGCCTCTCGTGGGCAGATCGATTGGCCTTAATCCAGTGGTAGGGAGACCTTCAGGATTCCTTAGAGGAGGCAGGAGGGCAGGGAGGGCTATCCTGGGGGAGTGGAGACTCTTGGGAACCAGCCACATTCCTTTGAAACCCGATAGGGGATTGGGTGACCCTGGGGCGGGAACCTGGTGCCCAGGTGCCTCGGCAGGCTCCCTGGGCTGGAGAAGGGGAGTGGGGGCTGTGGCCATCCTTGCCTCGTCCTCCCCGCTCTCCTTCCGGTCCTCCCCGTCCTTGACTCAGGGAGCCTGTCTGGGCCTCTGACTTGCGGCTTTGGGCTCTCGACGAAGCTGCTGCTCCGGGTTGGGTGGGGGCCCCTCCCGGTATCTGCCCTCATCCTGGGGGCTTGCCAGCCAGCACTGCCTTTCTCAAGGGCCCAGTTGGGGAAGTGCCGCCTCATATCTGCCATAACTCTTGCTGCCTTTTGAAAGCTGACCAACCACCACCCTTCTCCCTGCCCTCCCACCCTGTGTTTTGTCATACAGTCGGCCAGGTTCTCCTTTTGGGGCTGTCTGCTTGCTTTCTAGGGGCTTGGGGTCACCCTGCCTGGGGCTGTAGGCTCACTGGAGGGAGAGGTCCTTGTGTGTCCTTGTGGTTCTTGGGGGTTTAAAGACTTCAGGTTTGGAGAGGTGTGCTGGGGACAGGGCTGATGTCAGTCATTGAAAGTCTAGAGTGGCCAGGATGGAGGGCAGTGTGGTGATACAGTGGTCCACTCTTGACCTTGGGCAACATTTTTTAACTTTTCTGGGCCTCAGACATCCTTTTTGGGAGGAGAAGGAGGAGAGTATATCTGAGCTCCCAGCAGTTCTGCTTATCACTAAGTTGAGGGAACACAGGGAGGAGGGAGTGGCTTCTGTCCACGTCCCCCGGCGTGCCCTTCTGTGCTGGCTTATCTCTTTTTCCAAGGCCACTGCTCACGTTTCTGGGGTGTCAGGGTAGGGCTCACAAAGCCCTGGGGAAATGCATGCTCTTCTCCTACTTACCTAACAGCTGTGCATGTCTAGATGGGACAAGCTGGGGTCTGGAATAGGGCTGGCTAAGTTGAACTGTCCGGAGGTCCCAGACAAGCAAGGGGCCAGCTTGGCTGCCAGGCAGACTCTGGTGGGAAGGCCTTGTGGGCCAAATGGGCTTCCAGGCAGGCCTTGTGTTTTGCTGGAGGATTTCTATGAGGGGGTCCTCTGCTCCCCAGAACAGCAGGGGGACTCTCCTTTGTTCCCCTTAGTGCCTGGGTAGAAGTGGAAGGTTTTCTCATCTGTTCATCCTGTCCCCACAGCGAATGAGTTGGGTGCTGCTCATGAATATTGGACTTAACCCCACGTTGGCAGTAATGAATTCATTGATTCAGTGCTTTTCTGTTGGGTGCCTGCAGGACAGAGGAAGATAGAGGTGTCAGTGTGAGCAGCCACCCAGAGTGCAGCAGAACAGTGCTCTGCGGTGGTCACCATGTCTCTGGGGACAGTGGGGAGGCAGTACTTCTGCTGTCAGAGCTCATTTGGGCAGGCTTTAGACAAGGCGGTTTATTTCACCTAGGCCTTGGTGGGTGAGCAGGAGTTCGCCCAGTGGAATCGTATATTGAGGGCAGCATAAATAAAAGCAGAGAGGTGGGAGGGAAGGGAGCCTGTTCTCGGGCATCTGAGTAATTGGGTGTAGGTGGCCCTTGACAGGGAGAACTGGGAGGGTTGAGGTGGGCTTCAGGCTGCTGCCTGAGGGGTGGCCTGAGACACTTGGATCTTGTAAGCAGTGGAGAGTGTTCTAAGCGGTCCTCTTGAAATGGGGGCAGTGGCCTGCACGAGGGCCATGGCTACAGAGGCTGGGTCCTGTGGCCAGTTTGGAGATTTGGATGAGTGGATGGGGGTCGAGGAACTCAGAGCAGGGGCTGGCTTGTGGAGGAAGATGAAGTCCATGCTGGCGCCTGATGGGCCACGTGAGCTGCAAGGTGGGGAGGCATTTGAAGTCATGGGTGAGGGTGAGATGAGAATGGGAAGAGGCTGGGGCCCGGAAACCCACAGCTGGGACCGCTGGGGGAGGAGGGCGCTGGAGAGGAGGAACCAGAGGAACCAGGAATCTGCTCATCACCAGGAGAGGTGGGAGTGAGCGGCGGGCCAGATGCCCTAAGACTAGAGGGGACTCTTGGGCTTGGCCCTCGGGGTGGCATTGGAGACTCTGGGGAGAGTGGTTTGGGTGGTGTGCTCCGATGGGAGCCAGACTGGTGGACTGAGGAGCAGAATGGAAGGTGGCCAGGGCCAAGGGGAGTCATGTGCCCACGGAGAAATGGGACTGTGGAGTTTGGGTGAGGGCTGAGTTTTGGGAGGACATTCAGATGCTGTTCCATAGGACCCGGACCCAAGGGTTGGTGGGGGATGAGACACGGGGCCCACCTGACAGCTCCTTTCTCATCACACGCAGACCTGCCATCAGTCATGCTGTTGAATGGAGACTGCCCGGAGAGCCTCAAGAAGGAAGAGGGCGCTGCTGAACTGCCGCGGGAAAATGGGCTGGAGGAGGCCGAGCCAGGAGAGGAGACCACCGGACAGGAAGTCATTGTCATTCAGGACACAGGCTTTTCTGTGAAGATCCTGGCCCCAGGGATTGAGCCCTTCTCCCTGCAGGTGAGGAGGGAGGAGGGTGCTGGGGACCAGGGCCCAAGCCTGTTAGGGAGCACAAGGCCGGGAGGCCAAGCCTTGCCCTTGCCCGCCTTGGCCATGTTGTAGACAGGGTTGAGGGTCCTGTGCCTCGCTCAGGGTCACTAAACTGGGATGGTGGATATGGGAGTCCAGGTTCAGGTCATTTCTGCAGTGCTGGGGGACCTCTCCCGGCTGGGACTGCCAGCCCTATTTGGGGAGAGGTATGGTAGTGGCTGGGTGCTGCTGAGGTCCCAGCATTCTGCTCTGTGTCCACGGGTGAGTTACCTCTTGCTCACCATGGTTTAACCATCTGCCTGAAAGGAGTGTGGCGTTGGGTGGCCTCCAAGAGTACAGCAGCCCAGAGTTCTTGCAAACCGGTGACTGGTTGGGGGAACCAGGCAAGGCCCTCTTACGTCCTCTGTGTGTATAGGCTTGGGCCCCAGAGTGCCCCTTCCAGAAGGGGGAAGCCGTTTGAATTGGGGACCTTGGCATTGGGCAAGGGAAGAGGCAAGATTATTTTCTCTCCCTTGTTCTTTTTTTTAAGGTCTGTGTGCTTTTATTCACTGAATCATGAATCGAGTGGCTCCCCTCTGGCAAATAGAAAGGAGCTCCCTCTCCTCGTTCTTTCTTCTCCTGCTGCCCTGCTCAGGGCTTCCTCTTGGACTGCAGGAATAGTTTAAACCTGAGGGTAGCGGGGCCAGGCCCTGTCCTGCATGCGTGTGTGTATGTGCACATGTGCAGGTGGGTGCAGTGTATAAGGGCAGGGCCTAGAATTTAAAAGCCAAAAAGTGGGAAACTGAGTAATTTGGGCTTTGATCCTAGGGACTCAGGTGCTTTGGGCTGGGGAGAGTAGTGTGTCCTCATCAGGGTGGTCAGGGCCTTCTCCCTGGCAGGTGTCCCCCCAGGAGATGGTACAGGAGATCCACCAGGTGCTCATGGACCGTGAAGACACGTGTCACCGCACCTGCTTCTCGCTGCATCTGGATGGCAACATGCTGGACCACTTCTCAGAGCTGCGCAGCGTCGAGGGGCTGCAGGAGGGCTCGGTGCTTCGTGTGGTGGAAGGTGTGTCTGGAAGTTGGGCAGCCTGCCAGGGGAGGGCACGAGGCAGGGCCAGGTGGCATTCCACCCGCCCTCACTGGTGTCCCTGTGTCACATGGGCACATGGAGGCTCAGAGCGGTGTTGAACTTGTGAAGGCAAGATTGGAGAATAGCTCTGCTTCTCAGGCCTTCACATACATACCCTCCAACTTGATAGTCTAAACAGCAGAGTGATTTAAAAAGAAAATAAAAAGGCAGTATCAAGCAAGGATTTGAAATCAGCCCAATCAAATTCTGTCGAGATAAAGTTAAGTCTTGTAAGGAAACTAAATTTTCACAGCCCTCGAGGAGGGAAGTCAGGTCCAGTGTGGAATGCCGAGCTGGTGTGGTGAGGCTGACCTGGCGTGACATGGACGCTTCTGTGAACTTGGGTTCCCTGGGGAGAAGCGGCTCTGGTTCTGGGAAGGTGGCTTGTTGAGAGCAAATGTGGGGAAGGTGTGCACCCCAACTTCATTGCAGAGCCTTTCTGTTCCCTGAAAAAGAGTCCCCATTCATGTGTCATGAAACACATAGTGAGAGGTGGTGCAGTAGATTTGGGTCCTGATAAGTACTCAGCCGGCCCTAAGTGAGGACTCCCCTGGAGAGCAGGACTGAGGCCCTGGGAGCCCAGCTGCTCTGCAGGCCTGTCTACCCGTGACACCTACGAACAGAAAGCGGGGGCTTTTGGCAGGTTTCCTAAGGCCAGTGTGCATTCCAGGGGCATTTCTTGTGCCCTCTGGCAGAAGATACTTGCAAACAGGATCCCTGCCCACTAGCAGGCAGGAGAATGTTAAAACCAGAGCTCCGGTTTATGTGTACATAATGGAATTTGTAAATTGAAGCTTAAAATTGAAAATCAAGACTCTCCATGGTAGCACCAAGGCAAACCACAGGGCGGTCTGGCAACACCCTGCCCTCCCCTCCTGATAGAGCCGTACACGGTGCGGGAGGCCCGGATCCACGTGCGCCATGTCCGAGACCTGCTCAAGAGCCTGGACCCGTCCGATGCTTTCAACGGGGTTGACTGCAACTCCTTGTCCTTCCTGAGTGTCTTTACTGATGGCGACCTGGGAGGTGCGGAGGGCACAGAACCCAGGGCTGGGCAGGGGAGCCAGGAGTGAGTTGGCTGGGGGCTGGTGAAGGGGCTGAGGGCCAGGCCTTCCCATCTGGAGGGGTGGGGCTGGAGGCACCCAGACAGGCCCATTTAGGTAGAGAGATGGATGGCCCCTGGGTGGCCCTGTGCTGACCACCAGCCTCGGGTCCCTCAGACAGCGGGAAGCGGAAGAAGGGCCTGGAGATGGACCCCATTGACTGCACACCACCTGAGCACATCCTTCCGGGGAGCCGGGAGCGGCCGTTGTGTCCCCTGCAGCCCCAGAACCGTGACTGGAAGGTGGGACTCTGGAGCAGAGCCAGGGAGCAGGTCGCCAGTGGGGTGGGGGCCGCCACACCAGGAGGCCTGGCGCACTCACACTTGGCCATTCCTGCAGCCTCTGCAGTGCCTGAAAGTGCTCACCATGAGTGGCTGGAACCCACCCCCTGGGAACCGCAAGATGCATGGTGATCTCATGTACCTGTTTGTGATCACTGCTGAGGACCGGCAAGTCAGCATCACGGCGTCCACACGGGGCTTTTACCTGAACCAGTGAGTCCCCGTGTGTGCGTGTTTGGGGTCCATGGACAACCACAGGAGGCACCCAAGTGACTCCTCCCACGCCCGCAGGTCCACAGCGTATCACTTCAACCCCAAGCCCGCCAGCCCCCGCTTCCTCAGCCATTCCCTGGTGGAGCTGCTCAACCAGATCAGCCCGACCTTCAAGAAGAACTTCGCCGCGCTGCAGAAGAAAAGGTAGTGAGCGCCTTTGCCCACCGCTGTTCCTTGCTCAGCCCTGGGGGTGGCGTAAGCCAGGCGGCCTGAACTCCACTTCTGCCCAAAGAGCTGTGCCCCGAGCCAGCCCGGAGCCTCCCTCTAGGGACCTGTCCGCCAGGCCCTGAGACAGCAGCCCTGGGAGACGTGCCCCTTTGCTACTGCGGATTCTCCGGGGCAGGGTCTTAGGATGTGGAGACGTCAGGCTGGTGGGACCTCAGAGAAGGAGCCCAGGGCAGGGCTTTGAGCTTGGTAGGCTGCCCCATCTCCCTTCCTCTGCCTGCCACAGGGTCCAGCGCCACCCGTTCGAGAGGATTGCCACCCCGTTCCAGGTGTACAGCTGGACAGCCCCCCAGGCAGAGCATGCCATGGACTGTGTGCGTGCCGAGGATGCCTATACCTCGAGGCTGGGCTATGAGGAGCACATTCCTGGACAGGTGCCTGCTGCCTGGCCCTGCCCTCGCAGGGCACCTCCCTCCCCCTCCTGGTGGGTGCTGGGCCCAGTTCTGTGAGCCTCCCTGGAGGCTCGTCTGCGTTTCTTGCTCATTTGGGGCCCCGTGGGGCTGTCTGCGAGGAGATGGAGAAAGGAACTGCCCAGAGCAGGTCGAGGGGCATGGCCTGAGCCAGTGTCTCCCTGTCGGTCACTCTGCAGACCCGGGACTGGAACGAGGAGCTGCAGACAACAAGGGAACTGCCCCGCAAGAACCTGCCTGAGCGGCTCCTGAGAGAGAGAGCCATATTCAAGGTGCACGTGGCCCTGGCGGCCTGCCTGCCACCTGCCAGCTGGGTTTCTTACAGACGGGAGGAAAGCAGGGGAGGGCCGGGGAGGGCACCCTGCAGGCTGTTGTGCTAGCTTCCCACCTCCCAGTTCCTTCCTCTGGCCTCTCTGAGACTGGGAGTCCACTAGCAGGGCATGGACTTGCCTCCAGTGTGGGCAGAGTGACAAAGTCTGTTCCAGGCCCCCCACTCCACTGTCCACCATGGGGCCCTCACCCAGGCACACGTGCCCTTCTGCGATGTTGTTAGTACTTTTATTGAGAGAGTTGAGGAAAAATGGGGTGTTCAAAAAAAAGTTAAAATTTCCCCTAATTTTCCATCTACAGGTGATAATGACAAAAACAAGATATAAATGTTTAGGGTAATAATCTTGCCAGGTGCCGTGTCCAGTGTGTCATAGGCACTATCTGCTGTGGTCTTGGGACGCCTTGTACAGGTCGATGCTTCTCTCGTGATTGCTTTATAGACAGGAAATCGGGTCTGAGAGATGACCTGGCCAGGTTCACCTGGCACATAGTTGGTGAGCCCTAAACCTGCCCCAGCCCTTCCACTCCTCGTTAATCACTAAGCTCTGCTCTCTCTCTGGGTATAAGTTTTTTGCAAGAAATGGGTTTCATGCCCTTTTCCCAAATGTAAGGAAACTGAGGTTAGAGTCCCCCTGGCGCCCAAGGCATCCTGCTTGCCTCCACCATCCGGGGGGACCCGGCCAGGCTCCGTGGACGGGGCCTCTCTCACCCTCCCAACTTTGGGCCCTTCCCAGGTGCACAGTGATTTCACAGCAGCAGCCACACGGGGCGCCATGGCGGTCATTGATGGGAACGTGATGGCCATCAACCCCAGCGAGGAGACCAAGATGCAGATGTTCATCTGGAATAACATCTTCTTCAGCCTGGGCTTTGACGTCCGTGACCACTACAAGGACTTTGGTGGGGATGTGGCGGCCTACGTGGCGCCCACTAATGACCTGAACGGCGTGCGCACATACAATGCAGTGGACGTGGAGGGGCTGTACACGCTGGGCACCGTGGTGGTGGATTACCGCGGCTACCGCGTCACGGCCCAGTCCATCATCCCCGGCATCCTGGAGCGGGACCAGGAGCAGAGCGTCATCTACGGCTCCATTGACTTTGGCAAGACAGTGATGTCACATCCTCGATACCTGGAGCTGCTGGAGCGCACGAGCCGGCCCCTCAAGATCCTGAGGCACCGGGTGCTCAACGACCGTGATGAGGAGGTGGAGCTCTGCTCCTCCGTGGAGTGCAAGGGCATCATTGGCAACGATGGGCGCCACTATATCCTCGACCTCTTGCGCACCTTCCCCCCTGACCTCAACTTCCTGCCCGTGCCTGGTGAGGCGCTGCCCGAAGAGTGCGTGCGTGCCGGTTTCCCCCGCACCCACCGGCACAAGCTCTGCTGCCTGCGCCAGGAGCTGGTGGACGCCTTTGTAGAGCACAGGTGAGGGCCGAGGCCCACCAGCACCGGGTCCTGGGGGCCCATCCTGGAGGAGAGGCTTGGGAAAGTGCAGAGCCAGCCCCAGCCCCCATGCAGCGGGCCCCCGGCAGAAACCAGCACGCAGCTAGGCCGGTGGCTCTGAGCCCGGTGGCGCTCTTCCCTCTGGCATGGAGCGTGTGCTGGTCGGCTGAGCCCCAGCGCCAGGGGCCGGGCAGAGGGGTGGGGCTGGCGCGCGGCTGGTCCTTGGGAGACAGCCATACCAGATGTCCCCCACCACAAATAATTCTCCCTCTCAAAATGCCAGTGGGGTTCCTGTCACTCTTGAGAGCCCTGGCCTGCATGGTGAGCCACCCCCTTACCCCAGGGGTACTCTCCTGTCTGGGGAGATCTTGGGTTTCGCTGTGACTGGCTGCTGCCTGGTGGGGTTGTGGGGGGCACGTGCATGCCTGCATTACATTTGTACACCGGGCAGGGTATGCCCCCAGCCAGCAGTGTTTCCAGCCTCGTGTTCCTTAACCCCAGGGGGCCAAGAGCCTGGGCCTGACTCTGGTCCATGTAGCCAGCGGGAAGAGAAGCCTGTGGGTGTCCCTCTCCCAGCCCCTGCTCTGCCTCGTCTGCTGTGCTCTAGGTACCTCCTCTTCATGAAGCTGGCTGCCCTGCAGCTCATGCAGCAGAAAGCCAGCAAGATGGAGACCCCCACCTCACTAGAAAACGGCAGCCCCCCCTCCTTGGACTCCAAGCCTGAAGACCCTCCAGGACCTGAGGCAGGAAGCGAGGAGGAGGGCAGCAGTGCTAGTGGCCTGGCCAAGGTGAAGGAGCTGGCGGAGACCATTGCTTCAGACGACGGGACAGGTGGGGCTCCTGTGGATGCCCGGGGAGCGCTGGCCTGGGGTGGCTCCTGGCCCAGCCCCGAGGCAGGCTGGCCGACGTCTCTTCTAGGAACTAGGGGGAGGCTTGGAGCAGCCCGCCCCCCAGTGCTGCAGTAGGGTGGCCTCCTAGGGGACCGTGTCTCCACAGCAGACCCTCGGAGCCGGGAGGTGATCCGCAATGCGTGCAAGGCCGTGGGCTCCATCAGCAGCACAGCCTTCGATGTTCGCTTCAACCCTGACATCTTCTCCCCAGGCAAGGGGCGGGGCCGGGTCGCAGAGCGCCGTGGGGCTCATCCTGGGGCGGTTGGTGCCGGGGGGCAGACGGGCTCATGCCTCTGCCTTCCCTCCTCCTGCAGGGGTCCGCTTCCCTGAGTCTTGCCAGGAGGAAGTTCGGGACCAGAAGCAGCTGCTGAAAGATGCGGCCGCCTTCCTGCTCTCCTGCCAGATCCCCGGCTTGGTGAGGGACGGGCCGCGGGGGGCTGCATTGAGGGCACTGTCATTGGCCCGGGTTCCTTACTGTCTGTGACTTCGGAAGCTTGTGCGACATTCCCAGGAATGACTTCCTTAGACCTGCTGCCTTGCGAGGCAGGCTCCTCACCATGGTGTGGCCCAGGGGAGGTGTCAGGCCCAGACTGTGCCCTCTGTGTGGGCTGGCTGCCGGGGGTCTGGTCCTCTGCGCCCCTCCGTGATGGGATGGCTGACAAGGGAGGCCGGGGCATCTGGGGGAAAGGGTGAGGAGCGTCCTGTGTAGGCCTCTTGGAAGCTTGCTTCCTAGGACAGCCCTGTGGTCAGCTGGCATGCTTGTCAGATCTCAGAGCCAAGCCGTGCTGGCCGCCCAGTTCCTCCAAGGCTCAGCAAGCTGTGGCCCTTAAGTGGTCCCCTCCTCTCCCCATGTGGTCATGGGGAGCCTGTGCCCCTCCGGCTCTGGTGGTCCATCGGCTCTGGGGCTTCCCCCTGGGGGGGCCCGTTGGTCCCAGGGTGACAGCTATCCCTTTCTCCTGTGGCTCATGTAGAAGCCGGAGGGGCACGTTCTTAGGTCTTTGCTACTTTGTCTCCTTCCCTCTTCCCAGCTAGGAGTTGGGGCCTTAGTCCCTTCCTCTCAGGGCCTCCGGATAGCGCAGGCTGCCCCGGGAAGACCCTGGGTGGGATGAGGCCGGCCGGGGGCCTGGGCCTGGGGGGTCTTACCTTCTGCATCCCACAGGTGAAGGACTGCACAGACCACGTGGTGTTGCCCATGGATGGGGCTACGCTGGCCGAGGTGATGCGCCAGCGAGGCATCAATATGCGCTACCTGGGCAAGGTGCTGGACCTGGTGCTCCGGAGCCCTGCCCGAGAGCAGCTGGACCACATCTATGTGAGTGGTGCTCAGGCTGAGCCGTGAGATGGCAGGGCTGGGACGGACGCCGGGGCCCCAGCAAAACCTCCCTCTCTGAACCCTTGCAGAAAATCGGTATCGGAGAGCTCATTACCCGCTCTGCCAAGCACATCTTCAAGACATACTTACAGGTACCTCTGCTTCCCCTGCAGCCTGGTAGTGTGGGCTCTCTAGGGAGAGTACTGGGTTGGGGCCCGAGGGCCCTTGTGACTCTGGTCCAACCGCCTCTCCAGGGAGTCGAGCTCTCAGGCCTCTCAGCTGCCATCAGCCACTTCCTGAACTGCTTCCTGAGTTCCTACCCTAACCCTGTGGCCCACCTGCCTGCCGATGAGCTGGTCTCCAAGAAGAGGAACAGGAGGAGGAGAAACCGGCCCCCCGGGGCAGCAGATAACACAGCCTGGGCTGTCATGACCCCCCAGGAGCTTTGGAAGAACATCTGCCAGGAGGCCAAGAGCTACTTTGACTTCAGCCTTGAGTGGTGCGTGAGCAGCGTGGCGGGGGGCATGGTGGGCTCTCAGACAGTGTCAGGGTCCTCGCGCAACATAGGCCTGGGAGGGGAAAGGAGGGAGCCGTGGAGGACCGCTTGTTTTGGGAAGAAAGGATGGGAGAGGAGCTACTGGTGTAAGTCCTGGCTCGATGGGAGTGGCCGGGGTGGCTTCTGGCCTTGGAGCCCGGGTTGGGGTAGAGGTGGGTACTGTTCTGCTCGGTCCCACCTGCCCTCTGCCCCCAGTGAGACCGTGGACCAGGCCGTGGAGTCCTATGGGCTGCAGAAGATAACGTTGCTGCGGGAGATCTCCCTAAAAACCGGAATCCAGGTGGGTGTGGCTCAGTGGCCCTCTGCGCCCAGCTCCCCACAGGGCCGCGGCGGGAGGGTGGGAGGCGCTGGCCGTTTGCTCCTGGGGCTGAGGCCGCCTGGTGGCGTGGGCTGTGCCCCTCAGGTCCTGCTGAAGGAGTACGGCTTCGACAGCCGCCACAAGCCTGCCTTCACCGAGGAGGACGTGCTGAACATCTTCCCCGTGGTCAAGCACGTCAGCCCAAAGGCCTCGGACGCCTTCCACTTCTTCCAGAGCGGGCAGGCCAAAGTACAGCAGGGTGCGTGGCCAGGTGCGGCCGGGGGAGGCGGGCCCCCCGCCCAGCCCTGACTTTGCCGCCCTGGGGGTGCTCTGCAGGCTTCCTGAAGGAGGGCTGCGAGCTCATCAGCGAGGCCCTGAACCTGTTCAACAACGTGTACGGCGCCATGCACGTGGAGATCTGCGCCTGCCTGCGCCTCCTCGCCCGCCTCCACTACATCATGGGCGACTATGCCGAGGTGGGCCTTGAGCACCCTCTGGGCTGGGTTTGCAGAGGCCACGGGGGCTGTGCCCACCCCTGCGGCGGCAGGCAGGGGAGCTGGGCCTTCGATCCTAGAGCTCCGGGGGCCTAGGACGCTCCGGACCTCGGGGGCCCGGGGGGGAGGCCGGGGAGACCCCGGGGAGCTGCTGGCTCTGCGTGAGCCTCATCTCCTCTGCCCCTCGAAAACCCTGTCCTCGGGAGAACTACCGTGCCTGTGGACAGAGGGGGTCATGGCAGGGCCTCCCTTGACGGGGGCGGTCGGAAGGGCAAACCGAGGCTCGTGGTACCTGGTACTGGTAAGCGCCGTGTGAAGCTGGGAGGAAGATCTGCTGTGGTCTTTAACCACTTGCTGCATAGCTTGGCGGTGCTCACCTGCTGGGGGTGGTGTGTGTGCGGGTGGCACCCAGGGGCCATGTCCCCATCCTCCTTCAACCACAGGGACTCATTTCTTTTGTCTGTGTGTACTTTTTTTATTAATATTTATTCTTAGCACAATTTAAAATTTTTACATATCTGCATAGATTTTGTTAGAAGGCGTAAGAGGTTTTTTTAAAAAGGGAAGTAATGGGGCATAGCCTTTCATGGTCACAGCAGCTAAGTCTGCCTTTGTGCCAAGTAAAACCAGAAATTGCAGCCAGAGGTGAGGAGCTTGAGCTGCCGTGGGGGCCGGGCGCTCACGGGCCGGCAGACTCGGCGTCAGCTGGTGCCCGCCCTGGGGTGACGACCGCCCCTCTCCCAGGCTCTGAGTAACCAGCAGAAGGCCGTGCTGATGAGCGAGCGAGTGATGGGCATCGAGCACCCCAACACCATCCAGGAATACGTGAGCGGCCATCGGGGCGCCCAGAGGGAGGAGGGAGGGGCCCGTGGCGGCCCTGGCCTGACCTGTGTGCCCCCGCAGATGCACCTGGCCCTCTACTGCTTTGCCAGCAGCCAGCTCTCCACGGCCCTGAGCCTGCTGTACCGCGCCCGCTACCTCACCCTGCTCGTGTTTGGGGAAGACCACCCTGAGATGGCACTGCTGGACGTGAGTGCTGGGGAGGGGCAGCGGGACTGACTGGCGTCCGTCCCAGGGCAGCGAGGGCTGACCGGGGCCTCCCCGACTGCACCCAGAGCAACATCGGGCTCGTGCTGCATGGAGTGATGGAGTATGACCTGTCGCTGCGCTTCCTGGAGAACGCGCTGGCCGTCAGCGCCAAGTACCATGGGCCCAGGTCCCTCAAGGTGGCCCTCAGGTGAGGCTGCACTGGGCTCGGGGGCCCAGACGCCCAGGGCCACGGGTTGAGGGTGGGCATGGGATCCTGCACTCTGGGTTCCATCTGAGTCCTAGCCTCGGTCATTCCCTGGGGTGGATTCCAGAGCGGGATCTGGACGAGTGCGCCCCCCTCAGGCCCCCTGCCCCGACCCTCTCATGTCGCCCCCTCCCCCGTGCACCTCCTTGCAGCCACCACCTTGTCGCTCGCATCTATGAGAGCAAGGCCGAGTTCCGGTCGGCCCTGCAGCACGAGAAGGAAGGCTACACCATCTATAAGACCCAGGTGGGCCACGGCGGGGGCTGAGGGGCGGGGGCTGTGGCGGGAGCGGCCCTCACCGCCTGGGCCCTGGCGCTGCCGCCCCTGCAGCTGGGCGAGGACCACGAGAAGACCAAGGAGAGCTCCGAGTACCTCAAGTGCCTGACCCAGCAGGCCGTAGCCCTGCAGCGCACCATGAACGAAATCTACCGCAACGGCTCCAGCGCCAACATCCCGCCTCTCAAGGTACGTCCCCCGGCGGAGCCGGGTGGCCTGCCCCCCAGCCTCGGGTACCGGCCGGCCGGCTCACTTCCCCGCCACACCTCAGTTCACAGCCCCCAGCATGGCCAGCGTCTTGGAGCAGCTCAACGTCATCAACGGCATCCTCTTCATTCCTCTCAGGTGAGGCG
>JAQQAC010004778.1:5958399-6084289 GCA_029783875.1 Phataginus tricuspis | reverse complement strand
CCCCCCCCCCCCCCCCCCGCCCGCACCCCCGCTGGGAGGTTGGCTTTCCTTGTCGCATGAACACATGTAACACACTGGCACGGCTCAACACTGGAAAGGAAGGCGAGCAGAGAGGAGTTCTTTGGGAGTCCTTCTGGAGCTACTCTGTGTGTGAGGAAGCAAACATCTGTAATCTTTTTTTTCCCCCCAAAACGATAGGAAACTGTGCACGTAGGGATTTCCCCCACCTGCACATAACAGGCGACCGATCCTCCCGGGCTTCACTCTTTCTCCAGCCTCCTGCTGTTCCAGGTTGGGGTGTCCCTTACATGCAGGCCCGAGGCTCCCGGCGGGGCTCTTCGAACAGCACTGCCTTCACGAGCCGTCTGCTCTCCCTCCCTCCAGCTGGGTCGTGGGTTTGGCCAAGCAGGGGTGAGGGTGTGGACCATGTCCCTGTGTGTGCGGCACCCCTGCTGCACTCCCGTTTCTGCTGTGAGGAGGCGGCCCAGCGCAGCAGATTGGAGCTGGGTGGAGGCCGGGTGGAGGCCAGGCCTTCACTGGAGGCTTTTGTCAAGTGCACAGGGTTCTTGCTTTTCCAGTGCTTTAGGCCCTGTCTGCTTTGGGGGGAAGCACACGTTCCATACGCGTCTCTCACCACACAAAGCACAGCCTGATCTTGTCCCACGTTTGAGTTTAAGCCAAGCCAGGAATGTGATGGAGGGTCCAGGCCTGCTCTGACATCCACCCTTCATCCCTGTCCTTTTACTCAGCCAAAAAGACTTGGAGAATCTGAAAGCCGAGGTGGCGCGGCGGCACCAGCTCCAGGAGGCCACCAAAAACAGGGATAAGGCTGAGGAGCCCATGGCCACCGAACCTGAGCCAGCAGGGGCCCCCAGGGATGCAGCCTCCCAGCCCCAGGCTACCAAGGACCCTTCTTCCCCAAGCTTGCAGGGGTAGAAAGGGAGACAGACGGACAGTCAGCTGCCCCGTTACCCAGTGATCCAGACTCCAGGAGAAGGGGGCACGCCCTGCAGATCGGGAGAGGAAGCAACTCCCTCTTCTTCCACGTTTCCAACCCCAGCCCACCCCCAGTATCTTCCTGGGACCCCAGCCTGGCCCGCCCGCCCCACGAAAATGTTTTTGCACTGGTTCAGTGACTATATGATGCAGAGGCCTAACTGAAGACCTGTGAGTGGAGTGTGGGCATCAGTTCCCAGCCAGGGGAGCAGGTGCCCGCTCAGGCCCCCCGCCCTCCAGCAGGTGTGCGACTGCGCCATGCCTGAGCGTCCCGTCCGTCTTCCCTAACTTGTACATAGCCCCGAGTCAGTTCTGGGTAGATGGCGTGCCGATTAGATTTCTCAGGTCATTTGTGTGTTTGACACATGGAGCTTTTGCTGACAGTGCCCCAGGGCCTGACCTGGCTTAAAGCCCAGGTGTGAAACCAAGAGGGGAGTTTCCTGTGTCCTGGCTGGGGTGTCAGAGCTCCGTGGCAGAGCTGGAGGGTCTGGTGCACTTTAGCCTCG
This sequence comes from Phataginus tricuspis, assembly GCA_029783875.1. NCBI lineage: Eukaryota > Metazoa > Chordata > Mammalia > Pholidota > Manidae > Phataginus > Phataginus tricuspis. The sequence goes on along the minus strand of JAQQAC010004778.1, from coordinate 6,082,787 downwards.
TGGCAGGGTGAGAGCTTCGGCAGCTTTACAGTGATAACAGCCTGGCCCAGCTGTGCTGAGGTTGGGGAAGAGGGTGGGCCACAGTGGCTTCCCACACAGTCCGGTGCCCGGCCCCCACCTGTCTGCCCTCAGGTCCTATAGGAGGCACTGCCTTCCACTCCCTGCACCCCAGCTGGGGATAACCTTGGGGGCAGTGAATGTATCCTCCCCATTTTAACCTGAGCTGCCTAAGGCACAGTGTGGGTGGGGTGGGTGAGGGGCTAGACCCAGGGCCGAATCAAGAATCCTGGGGCGGGGGAGTTACCAGATACAGGAGTGTTTGGCACTTGGCTGTGGAGCCTAGCTCCCTTCCTCGTCCTTGCCACACAAGCACCTTCATAGAGCAGCTCTGGGGTGGCAGGTGGGGCCTGCATGGAGGTGGTGGCTCCCACAGGTCCTGGCTACTCCCTCGCCTGCCTGCCGGCGCAGCTTCTCTGTGCCTGCTGCTCGAGCCCTGATGGGTCAGGGGAGTGCCACTCTTATGAACTGGAGGGAGCTGCTTCCGGATGGGGCCTCTGCCTGGGGGCTTTGCGGGAAGCTGCTTATGGAATCGGTCTGTCCAAACACCTTGTTTCAAAGGGAGTGGGTATAAGCTAGCAAGCAATCCATCCCCACAGCTGATCAAGAACTTTTTCTTGTTTTTAAACCATCACGTCTTCATTTCACATTGGAATAAAGTGAGTTTTTGAAACCTGCTGTCCCAGCCTCTCCTGTGTGTTCTATACCAGTCTCATTCAGTTGTGAGGGCTGTTGCCAGAAACATCATCAGTGAGTTTAAAGCACATGAATGTGTATTAAATCAGGTCAAATTTAAGGTTATCCTTGTAACATTTAAATGGGAGGAAAGGTGGTAACGTCACAGGCACCCAGCTAGGGTTTACCCAGCTGCCAGTCACTAGGGTGGCACCAACGTCACATTGCTGGTTAGAAAAAAAACCCAACTCTATAATGTCTGTTACTTTTCCTGACCTGGAAGATTTAAGTGATGGCCGAGGATCACCGTCCCGGCCTTGGTCCATCTCCCCACACACCCTGCCACCTGGCTTTACAATCTCTTGGTTGTGCTCTGAACACGGCCTTTGGCCAATGACTACCAACCCCGTGCCTCACAGCACTCCTAGACGTGGGGCATCATCTCGTGAAGCTGAGACTGATCAGGCCTGATTACTGTTGTACCTACTCCTCACCTGAGAGGCCTGTTTCCCATGGTTTCCTGCGGTTGATCTCTTAATCGTATTAGTGCTGTCAGATGCCTTTTGATAATCCAGTGACGGGGTTGTTGCATAAAGGAAACAAGAGGCTCTAAACGTGAAATCCACCCTACTTCCCTTCTGTTGACAGATTTCAGTTTTTGGAAAAGGGCAGATAGTGGCATCTGGAAAGGGTTGGTGTGGGACCCAGCACGTCGGGTCATGGTTTGTGCCGATGAGCAGCTGCTGAAGATGCAGTCTTAAGGGGCGATCACCAACACCTGCCAGTTCCATCCCCAACCCTGGTCTTGCATCACTTTACCTTTCTTCCAGGTTTGGATTTCTTTTAACATACTACTTTTGTAACTTAAATATTTTTAAAAGAACTACTATAACCAACTCAAACATTTAAGGTTGTATCACCAGTCTCCACTTGTACCCCTGAAACTGTCATTGTTGAATGTGAGCATTGAGAGAACTCAGACTGGCTAAGGTATCCTGATGTGGCTATTTCCTTACCCCTACTTGCTGAAACTCCCCAAACAAGGCATGCATAATCAGGACACCTACAGAGGGCAGGTGCTCCTCAAACGGTAATACCCATTGCATAGAATCTCCATTAAGAAATGCAACCAAGACAATGATGCAGGCCATTCAGGACACAATTACCCTGAGAAGTCATTTTTACAAGGCACGATTGAGGAGCCTTTCTAAACTGCCAGTGTGGGCAACATAATCCTTGCTCATCCACTTCCAGCTTCCATCCCATTCCTACCAGTGGAGCTAACAGTGGGGTGCAATGTGGTGATAGGAAGGGGCTCAGGATAGGATGAGGGTATTTCTGCATTATTAGAAGATAGAAAGATGCCAGAAGGTCCTCCTTACACTTGTGATACCTAATATAGGCAGAACCAGATAAGGAAAGAACAAGCAAGGGGATGTGGGTTCAATTTCAGCTCATCCTGTAATTAAATCAATACCATTGGCAGACCCTCAAGTGGGCCTAGTTTCCTTGTTCTTAAAACTGTACTGATACCCACCAGCAGGGCGTATATGTGAGACTAAGGGTGTTAGCACCTAACGCATTCAAATGTCAGGTAGTCTGCTGCACCCCCCCCCACCCCCCACCGTCTCTTTCCACCTCCACTTCTATAGAAAGAGGGTTGGTGACCAAGTGGAAATGACCGAATAAATTATTCAAAAAGACAAAGCCTCTTGTGTGAAAGAGATCTGAGTTCAAACCACAGCTGTGGAGTCCAGGGATTCACAACTTTTGTCCAAATTCCTACTTCAATAGCAAGTGGTTCTTAAACTTGAGATTCCACGAGAATCATCTGGATGACTTATTATAAATAGATTTGCTGGATCCCATCGTTTCAGATATAGTAGATCTGAGCCGGTGCCGAACAACTTGCATTTCTAATGAGTTCGGCTGAAGCTGCTGGCCCGGGGACCACACTGCTGTGAGAAAACCTTCCCTAGACAGAATTATGGGGAGTCAGCAGGTGAGTGGTCAGTGTGCACGTAGGCCAAGTTTCACCAAAGACATGGGAGAGCTGCCACAGTCGGTGCATCATCATCTCATCCACTTTGCTCTCCCTCTTCCTACATCAGGCAGACACAACCATAAAACGTGGGTGGTAGCCTGAGATGACAGGCGTACCAGTGAATTAACGGGTTCTCAACACCTAACTGCACTTCTGAGATGATACTAAAGCTACAAGTCTACCCCTAGGGAAATGGTCAGGCTCATCACCCAGATCTCAGCTTAGAGGAAGAGGAGTCCTGCAAGGATATGAAACTGCGAAACACTGAACTCCAACTTCAAGCAGATTACTTTGGTGCTCTTTGCCCAGTTTCCCATTTGGGGGAGACAGGTTACTCCCAACGGGAGGCAGGAAAACCACTGAGTTTGCAACAGCCACTTCATTCAACCTGTCCTCTACTAAATGAAAAAGGCCGACTTCATGGGAGCCTAAAGACACTACAGACGCTAGCTGAGCAAGTAATCTGGGGATGAAATGCAGGGCACCAGCCAACATGCATAAAGCCCAGAAAGCTGTGGGGCTTGGCTTTCTGGGATAGGAATGGATGTTCTCAGTATATGTCAACCAAAATTTAAAACAATACTAAGAATCTTGAAGAAACCAAGACCACTGGGCAGAGTAAGAGGCTTGTTCATTGAAGAACAAGGGAGCAGAGCCCTTATCTTCAGGCCCTGACCACTAACAGAGGGCCAAGTTTGTGCAATGGGTCTATGCTAGGTCATTCTTGGCTTCACTTCTGGCCTCAGCTCTGGAGCCACTGTCAGATCTGCTGGAGGGAAAAGGAGGGCCTGAGAAAACAGTCTGGAGCTGCTCCACACTGCAGGCTCTGTACAAGCCCACAGCCACCACTCCTAGCTCCTTCCTCCAAGTACGGTGAGGGGAGCAGACAGCAAAGGCTGTACCCTAAAGAAAAGCCTCCCGTTACAACCCGGCTGCCCTGCCGCCAATTTGCAGCTTACTCATGCTCGATACAGTCCCATTTCCTATTAGGACTCAACTCAAAAGGTTTAAATCTGTGTACAAGGAGACAACAAATAAATCACACCTAGTTTTATAGGCATTTAATAGTTTACCAATTGGTACAATAAGATTTTTTAATATGCAGAAAACATGAATAAATTTTGTTTTACACAGTCTGAGAGCAACAAATCTTACTGTAAAACACAAGAGCAATATTATATACATTCCTTTACTGATTTTTTTAAATTGTGTCAATCTCTTCAGCTAACTCACAATCTGGGGAACTGGTGTAATCACCACCTCTGCAACGTTCATAGGAAATCAACGCTTGCCTTCATGTCAGTGTCAGGATCAACTTCTAACTCCAAGATTTGTGTTTGTTTCTATCTTCAGAGTGAGCTTTAGGGGTGCCTGAAGATAGGCAGGACAAGAAAGCAGCTACTTACATGATACAGTGGAAAGATAAAAAGGCCAGTTCGGTCCAGTCATGACTTGTAAATCCAGCTTGCCCTCCCCCCACCCCACTGAAAAAAACAAAACCTTTTCCACCGATTGTGTACATGTAGCTTTTCTACCAGGAGATTCTTCTTTGCATCATCTAGATTAATTAACACAATGGGCTTATATACAGCTGGACAGAAAAGAGTAACCATTTTAAGTGCCTTTTCCTTCAACAATTTTAACTTCAGTTGCTTAAGGATTATCAAGCCACCACTGTCAACAAAACAAAGCATCTTTTACTTTTAAATAGTTTTTCTTTAAATAAATTTAGGGAAAAAAAATGAGTGATATTACCTGGAAATTCACATAGAAACAGAAAGAGGCAGACAGGAGAGCAGGGCACTGACAGGAGACGGGGCTTGGTGACCTAGAGCCAAGTTCCCCATGACTACAGCGAGGGCTCCACAGCCTGGACGACTTGCTAACACTAGTGAGTTTTAGAGCAGTGCTCTAGGCACACCATTGGTCACACCACACACAGACAAAACAGGACGGTCTTAAGTCTCCTAAAGTGCAAGATGCCATGTCAAAAGCAACTATTCTCCAAGCAATGTCTAAACCACAGTTTCCGTGGCTTGCACTTTCTAGAGTGCAGCTAGGATTTCTTGGGCACGTTACATTAGGGTGGCACTGGAATGTCTGTTTTCACACATACACAAGTCAATAATCACCTGCAATTCTACCAGCTTTTTATTTCTTACGTAAGTGGCCAATTTGATTGAGAAAGTGACAAAGCAGCAGTGAACCTCTAAACCAATTAATAAATTCCTCTACTTACAATCCAAACCAGTAACCTCATCATTGTACTTATCCCAGGCAAGGCACAGGGTTAGACAGCAGACAGAGAGAACGGAGGAGACAGGATGAAAGGGCATCAGCAGGGCAGTGTCAAACAACAGTGCAGGAAACCGCTGCAAGTCTGATTCCCGATTGTGGATGGATCATTCTTTCCCAACCCCCCAACCTCATTATTCAAACAGGGCTTGTTACATTTGGATCCAGTTGAGGACCATCCCTGAGATTCAATGTTGGCTGCTTCTTAAACGGAGGATGTCTGGTAACTCAAACAAGCAGCAGGACGTGGCAATCTCCCAAGTAAGGGTAACTTTGTTTAGAATAATATGGTTTCTCCTCCTGTGTTAGCCAAAGTCACTGTATGCTGCAGGGGGAAAAAAAACAGCAGACAGAAACTTGTTTCCTCCAAAATCAGTACCATTTTTTCCTTTACCGTTCACATCTATGAGTGATTTCTAGATGTTGTGGCTTACCCTTAAACAATTTGTGTTGCTACATGCTAAAAATGAATTAAAATACAAGACATTTATACATGTACAAACAAATGTTAATAAGATGCACCATTTCTATGTTTTTGTATTTCTTAAAATAGGACAGGAAATAGCAGCAAACAAGAACAAAGATATTTTCCATAGCTTTTGTAGAAAAATCCAGTCAGAACAGCTAAGGGGAAACAAACAAACAAAAAAAGACTTGTCAATATGAGCAGGGTTGTGAGGCAATATTGTTCTGAAAGTCATTCTACTGTATTTAAGGAATTAGCTTAAACTGTAATTTTTGTCTTAAAAAATAGCCATTAGTTCTCAAAACACTTTTCCATCCAGAGACGTCTCTCAGGAATTATTAAAAACAAGCAAACAAGAAGACACAAAGCTGTTTCTAGTAAACATAAGGCCTATTCGCTGTGTATCTATAGGACGTTAACTAACCCTTTGTCTTTTTGAGAAACCGAATTTCCATTAAATACTAAAAAGAACATTTAAAAAGTCACATATTACACAAATGAATAAAATGCAGTTCAGAATAAATTTCTTTGTTAAACTGTCTTGTTAGCTCATTGTTAACTTTTCAAATGACTTTCTTTAAAAAATGTTGGTTAGCTAAGCAATGGAATTATTAATAATCTGCAGTGGAATATTGTTTCCAAAGTCATAGACAAAAATCCTCTTAAACCTACTTTGGATCACGATATACAATATATCAGGGATGTGTAAAATGCTTAACAGCCCAACTGGGGGCAAGGAGAGTGGTTAACAGAAGTGATTTCCTTTAGCTGGGAAAAATTCCCACAGAGTCAGACCTAGTTTTCAGAAGCATTAGGATCCAAAAGGGTTTGTTCTAAAGCATGGTACTCCATAGCAAAATTTATTCTGTATGTTTTAGCACTTCTTAAAAAACCCAGGACATGGAGGTTTTATGTGTGTGACATATATATACAGACTTATCCATTTATAGATAGGCCCATATAAACATTTATAAATAAACAAAAGTTGAAAAAACAGTACATTTTTATGTATGCTCCATTAAACCCTGTCTTTTTCTTTTAACTTGTAAGTTAAACACAGTTCAAATCAATATCAGATTCATACTGAAAAACAAACTGCTGTATTTCTCCTGTTTCCTTAAAATGGGCAAACATAACCTTTTCAATAATTTCTCTGTCATTATGTAATGCACATTGCACATCCCTAAAAAACATCAAAAACAAAATAGTGATTTGTACCATGACACAGTCAATGTAAAGATTAGACTCTACTTGTAGGACACATCACTATATAGTCTATAATACGGAGAATACAACTAGAAGTGTGTCTAGTGTGGAAAATAGAAGCTTAGAGTATTACAGTGTTTTTAATTTCTTTACAAAGCATTAAGACCCAAATGAAACAAATGATTTACTATTAGCTGCTGAGATTTCTCTTATTTGAGATTTACGTTATTTTCCTACATAAATATACCACTGCCCTTGCTTGACAGGCTGCCGAAACAAATGCACCCTACTGACTGGGCAAATGTGTCAGGACAAAAATCCTGACGTGTAATTCCTATTAATTACACAGATGGGTCAGAAGATTTTGAATTGTAGCCTTATTATCTAACATCCTTAAAGAAGATTTATTAAGCACACTTAAGTGATGTTACATAGATACACATTTCAGAAAAAGCCCTAATAACCACCAATTTCCTCCAAATGAGGCCATCAAGTCAGGCACCAACATATAGCAGAAAGAAAAACAGGAATTAATAATCCAACATAAAATGACACTGTCAACTATTCAGTTTAGTGCCCTAGTTCAATTTATTCAACTTCTGCCTTCTTAGGCCTGGTGTGACCAATGCCAGCCCAGGTTTTTAAACCCTATGGTACTTCTAGACAACGTAGGTAAATTTACAGTATACAATTTGGATTCACCATGCATGAATACTTTGTGTGTAACATTTAATAAGCTCAATCTACATCCAGAATAATTTACATGAAAGGACAATATTTATTTAAACAGAGCTCAATGGGGTAACCATGGTATCATCAGAGTGCATCCAGAGGAAAAAGGGGAGGGGCCAAATAAGACCCAATCAACGGCACTCCCACACCTTTACTGTTTGGTCTACACTGCCAGTAACCACATACGGTGCCGTCTTATGGAAATCTGAAAGAGAAAGAAAAGGCTTATTTTAAAACCAGATTGGGCTAGATATATTTTTATCAAGCCACAAAATAATACCTATTTTTTTCTGTACATACGCACACATCCATCCCCAGAAGGTATCAAGCTTACCAACTGGGTTAGGAAAGCTAAGACTTAATGATTAAACCCCTTATTAACACCTCAATAAAAATACCTACCCCCACTATTCCCATTCTCAACTGAGGCTGAGTAAGCACTCAAATCTAAGGACGACAGTAAGGATGGCCTCAATGTGTCCATTTCCTGAGCACTTACCATGTTCCAAGCTTACTACACTAATGCTTTATATTCACTTTTAATCCTTTAAGAATTCTGTGAGGTAGGCATCAGCCCTATTCTACTGAGGCTTTATAAATAGATCCATCATATCCTCATGTATTATATTTTCTTGTATTCACTGTCTTAAATTCTAGATTCAGGTCTAGATAACACTGAGGATGTTCATTAAACTTAAAAACAATTCTGTGAATTCCCAGTACATGACAGTATATACATGCCAGAGGAAGATGGTCCAGTAGGATTTCCTGTGAGAAATTTACAATCTAGTAGGGGAGAAGAATTACCCATCAGAGTAGGTCAGTAAGCATCCTCTTCACAATTCTAGTTTCCAAAACCAATGTTGTGCAATGGAGAAAGTAATTTTTTTATTATAAAGCTGATGATGGAGAGAGTGAGTTAAGGAAAGGAAAATTTAAAACAAGTGATAGGAACCCACGAAGTTTTTAACCTGTCTTTTCTATTCTGCCCTGAAAGCACATGGTCATTTCTTACCTGGAAAAGTCCACATGGTTATGTAAAACTGTTATATCTGGCATCCAAAATCTAATTGCTGAGAAACCTCACAACTCGTACATACCCAAGGAGGTAACAAAGTGTTCATGCGCATTGAGGGTCTTCATGCATCGCTTGTTCTTGTAATCCCATACACGGAGGGTCTTGTCATCAGCACAACTCAATATAAACTTCCCCCCAGAATGGAACAGAACTCCACGTACCCAATTATCATGACCCACCTTAAAAACAAAAAGGTATTTGACTTAATAAAGGGATAAATTGTTTAAATAGCTTCAATGAAAATAGCAGGTCATTACTCAAAGTGCACTGAAACTACATGCACCAAAAATGTCAATGCCAAAGAGAAAAAAGAAAAAAATTGTCTAAGAAATTCTTCTGGATAAAAGGAAACTGGCAATTAACAAGACATGACCATTAAATGCAATGTTTGATGCTTGACTGGCTCCTGAACAGAAGCTAAAACATAAAGTTATATTTTATAAGTTTATATAGGACACTACTGGGATAAATGGAGAACACCTGAATATGCAGTGTGTTTATTAAATTCCTTGAGTGTGATAATTTTATTGTGGTTATATAGTAGAATACCCTTATTCTTAGGAAATGCATGTTAAAATATTTGGGATCAAGTGTGATGTCTGCAAGTAACTCTCAAACTGTTCAGCAAAATGTATACACACACACACACACACACACACACACACACACACACACAGAAGGAAAAATGTTAACAACTGAACACTCTAGGTGAAGGAAATACAGGTATTTACTACATATCTATTCATCCATTTATATCCCATCCCAGCAGTTCCATTTTTTGCAATTTACCCTAAGAAATAATTAAGAATGTGCCCAGACATTTAGTTAACAAAGATGTTCATCAAAGCATGGTATGTAATCAGAGTAGAAGAGTATCGAAGGACATGAACAAGTGTCACATACCTCCTAAATCAAAAGACAGCTACAAAGCAGTTTGTACAGCATGATACCTCTAAGTATAAAAATACTCATGACACGGCATGAGTATTTTTTAAAAACTCATATTCATCTACAAAGAAATTTAAAAAGGTTTAGAACAGTACAGCCCAATAATGTAGCTACTAGTCACATGTGGCTAAATATAATCTAAGTAAAATTAAATAAAATCAACAATTCAGTTCTTCAAGTCTCACTAGCCATATTTCAAGAGCTCAAGAGCTACAGGTGGCTAGTAGCTCCCATACTGGATAGTGCAGATACAGAACATCATCAAAGAAAGTTCAGTTGGACAGCTCCAGTCTAGAAGAATATACTTGCTAAGTATTACTAAGTATGTGATTTTAAGTATGGTAAGTATTATTAAGTATGGTGGAGTGACTATTAAGTATGGTAGGGTGATTTTAATTTCCTTCTTTTAGTTTTTCTGTACATTTCTAAATTTTTCTACAATGTAAATAACCGTAGTGCTTTTGTAAAAGAATCAAAAAAGGAGCTATTTTAATTAAAAAAAAAAAAAAGATAACCAAGGTGACAAACCATATGCTTTATTATTAGTGACCTAAAAGTCACCAATCACTAGAGGTAGAAAAGCTCTATGTAGTCAATTCACATTTCTTGTGGCCACCCAAAATAAAGCATCCTCCTTCAACTGAAAGTAGGAGCTGGAAACCTCCAAGGAAATTAATGGTGATGTATATTGTTACAAAACAGAAGAGCACATGCTTTCCAAATTCATATGTAGATAATCTTTTCTATCAGCAATATACCTGAATTAAACTCAGAACACTACTAAAGAGTTTAATTTCCTAATCAATTCTTGGTGATACAGATACAATACAAAGTATCTGTATCATATTATACAGAGAGACAATCACTTCAAGGTACAGTTAACACTTAAGGAATCTCTCAAACAAATATGGATGCCAAATAATAAAAACTGCTATCAAATGAATGCCTGCATATTCCTTTAGAACTCTCTTAGGCAAACAAGAAATGTCCATAATCCTATATTATCATTTATATATCCTCATAATGAAATCTAGGTGTTCCTAAAATGAAATAAGCATTTCCAAGTCATAAAGCTAGTTAGTACCATTAGTTTCAGAATGGTAAATTAAGGCAAATAAACTGGGCAATGTGAACAAACAGGTAATAGTTAAAGGTTTCATATTAAATACAGTGAAACAGAAGCACACAGCTTCAAAAATGAATGAGTCCATAATAATACTGTTTCCACTCGATAGGAGATACATAATTTTTAAAGATACAGTGAGCTAAAATCTCCTGATCAGCACTGACCGGCTTTGTAGATCCAATATACAATATGACATTTGATAGGAATAACGTTCACTGCAACAATGGAATTACAAAAGTTTGAGAAACAGTACCTGAAATTTTAAAGATGGTAATGATTCAGATTATTTAATAAGATATCACAAGGCATCTAACCCAAAAAGTTAAAAGCACAGTGAAGATGCAAAATAAGTGGTAAGTTTATGCAAACTTACAAGTGTCATAAGGCACATGCCAGTACTGACGTCCCACATCTTAATAGTTTTGTCTCTGGATCCAGACAGTAAGAATGGCCCAGGCTTGCCACTTTTTTTAGTCTATAGAAAGCACAAAAAAATAAAGTTTCCCATGTAAGAAGTTAGGTTAAGGACTTTAAGTAACTTCTGTTTACCAATGATATATATTTCCAATTTTGTAAAAATGCAATTTTTTTGATAAATAAAAACTGTATCCATTTAAGGCATACAACTCGATGTTTTGAGATATGTATAGTTAACATATCTATTACTTAACTCCCGGCCTTTTGGAGGTAAGATAACTTCTCTATCCTCTTATCAAATTTCAAGTATATACTATAATTATAGTCACCATACTGTACATTAGGTCTCCAGGATTTATTCACCTCATTTTTCTGTATTGAAATACACAAGTCTCTTGACATACCTAGGCTACAAAGGAAGGACCCAGATAATATAAAAATAGAAAATCTCCACTTAGGTTAAGATCAGTTTCCACAGTACCAATGGATGATAAATCTACTGCTCAAGAATTCTGTAATCAAGAAGATTTAAAAACTATTTAATTCAGCCTTTAATACAAAGTTCAGCCAGTATCAAATTTATGACATGGCAAGTAACCACCACCAGAGGGCAGTAAAAAGAATTTGAAAATGCAACCAGCCAGCCAAAAATAGATTACTTTATAATCTCTATAAAAAGTTTCATTTAGAAAAATAATTGGGGGTGGGAGAGATTCTCCTCCTTCATTTATTAAAATGTAATTTTAAAAATCCATATAGGAATGCATCTATAAAAATGTGGTCAATTTTGGCTCATCTAACTTATTCACAGAAAAAATACTATGTAATTTATTTTTAAGGCATTAATTAATCATTAAGAATAAAATCATGAAGAACATAAATTAAGAATCGTAAAGAAATATAATAAAACTCCAGACTCAGCTAGTGCTTCTAATGACTGAGTATTAAAGAACTCCATATGAAATATTCTTTATTTAGTAAAACAAGTACTTGAGTACTGAACTGTATTTCACCATAAATTTAAAAAGAAAATAATTACGTTAATTAAAATAGGCTCTTCTTCTAAAAGATAACTTTAACCTCTGCCATAAGTTTCATTTGTATACTCTTAGAACAATGGTATTTCTGATACATTTAAATGAACACTTTTATTCTTCAGGAGAACCCCCAGGCCCAGCACTTATCATGTGTCAGCTACCAGCAATAATAATCCCTGGTTAAACAATATAAACACATCTGCAAGGTGGAAAGAGTAGAGGATTTCAAGATTCAGAATTCTGGAATGGAGATTTTTAAATGCATTAATGTCCCTGAAATTGAGAATAAGTAGTTATCTCAGGTTCTGAGACAACAGCAATAAAATCATAAAATGACAGGTAAATCACATAGTACCTCAGATCCTGTTGCTTCAGAGATGGAGGAATATGAGCTTTCTGGAGCCCAGGAAATACATTCTACCACATGCTCATGTTCTCGGAGCTCTGCCTTGCATTCCTTTGTTGCTACGACCCACACGCGCACAGTCTGGTCATTGGAACAGCTGGCTATCAGAGTGCCATCCTGATTTGGCCGCACCATACGTACCCATTCTCTGTGTCCTGTGAATGTCTTCACACAGTAGCTGTCAAAATAAATTAATAATTACAATGTGAATGGCAATTGTTGGGACACTTCCCAGAAGTAATACAAAACTACTTATGCACTGGAATGAAAAGAATGGAACAAAGTTAGGAAAATTATGTGCACATCAACATGATAAATGTACATTTCTGGTTAATAAAAGATGTGGACAGGCTGAAAAGTCAGTTAAAATAAGCTGATGGGAGTATCATTAAGGAACTAACCAAATCAACACAATCTAGAAGGTAAAATAGAAAACAAAATCTTTCAAAACTAAACACATACAATAAACCTAACAAAAATAATTCCATGCTCTCTTAATCAGTTAACACTGGTAGGTTGGTTAAAGTTTTATTATAACAATCAAGTGTAATTCAAATTAAGCCTAACTGGGGCATGCCTGTACAAATATTAGTTACATTTTATTTCAACTCACAGAGAGAGCACCTAAAGGTAGACCAGAGAAAATAAGCCATTGCACAGAAAATTGCTCTGAAGGACACAGATTCTTTTAATAATTTTTCTTTCTGGGACACATTTAGAAATCAAAACTTAGTTTTAAAACATATAACACAATGGGGGTATGTGGTGGGGACTTGATAATAGGGGGAGTCTAGTAACCATAATGTTGCTCATGTAATTGTATATTAATAGCAAAAACAAAAAACCAAAAAAACATATAACACAACTGTCACAGCAATCATTCTGGGTTAAAGCCAAAACTACTGGGACATCCAGAACACAGCTTTGGGTTTTTTGTTTGTTTAGTATCTCTTTAGCTGACAACTTTTCTACTAAATCTACTTACCCAGTTTGCACTTCCCACATCTTAATAGTTTTATCCCTTGAGGCAGACACTATATGATCTCCATTGGGCATGATGGCTACTGAAGAAACATTGTGGTCATGGCCTACAACATACAACACAGCAACATATTAAGTGAGATGCCACCAAGAGCAACTGAACTTCAATTGTACCACAGGATTTCAAATATCACAGCAATTTTAAATAAAATAGGCTTTATATAAGTTGGTGAGAAACTTGGATTTATATACAAATAAGTTAAGAAATTAGTAATTTAATTAAATAATCCACAATGAAATATGTAGCCAGCTCAATTTATGATTATCATCCTGTACAACTATCTTAAAATCACAAGGTATCAATATCATCAGCATTTGAATGGATCAATACACTGAACATTTATATATAAAGTGTGGGAAACCACAAAATTTTCCATGGTTGATAGTCTAAGATATAATATAGAAATAAGATCACAAAGCTAAACAGAATGGTTAAGGAAATGGGGATTTGGTTTTAAACTTAAAATTGTGGTTGAAAATGATCCATTGTTGATTTTCAACAACAAAAAAAATGCCTTATTTTAAAAAAGTAGGTTAATGATACTAAAATAAAATAAATTGTAAAATAAATAAATAAATAAATAAATAAATAAATAAAGTGCATTATTCCATACACATTATCACATTCTTAATTAGATATCTTTTGCAGACAAAGACCCAGAGAGTCCTCATAACTATATTATTTTAAGGCATACATAATGGTAGGAAAGAACTCTTTTCTCTTAGGTTAGAGCAACAAGTTACAGGTTACTTAGAGAAACATGAGTTTTAGATTTTACAATTAATTCAACAGAATTCCTTTAATTGATAAGCCTTCTGATCCATTTAATTGATAGAAAACACACCCTTCAAATTATACCCTTTATGTAATTTTACATACCTTATTCATGTACTAATATCACTGGATTATCTATTTTTAAAAATTTACTACCAATATAGTATATATTCATTATATAAAATCCAAACATTTAAAGTTCATCATGTTTAAAGAAACAACAAAAATCCTCACTTAGTGAGCACCTTCTATGTGCCATGTACTAAACCAAGATGATTTAAGTGTTCAATCTCGTTTTATCCTAACAAGCCCATGACTTAACATTACTTGTACCTTGCAGACAGAATTTCCTAATGCCATAAGTAAACAAGGAGGAATTTGAACCCAGATATCTGATTCTAAAGCCCACGCATGCTCTTTCCACAAAGCCAAATTGCCTCAGAATAGTCTCCATGATAAGGTCTACAGTAGACGATAGACTGAACAACCTGAAGGAGACTACAGTGCATCCAAACATTAGAAGTGAGCAATGGAATCTGGGTTTCAGCTATTACTACTCTTTGGACTTCAGTTTCCCAATTGACAAAAATTTTTTTAATCCAGTAGCTTCATTTTCTCTTTTTCTCAAAGATAGACAGATGTCCTAAGGAGCTTTTCTTATCCAAAAATATTTGTGAAATCAAATTAAGTATTTTATATAAACCAGTAAGAGTTACTTAAAATCTTGTAACAGAAACAACTCTCTACTATGGTGGCTTATCCGTGTACTATCTAGATCATATGCTCCACCAATACAGATAAGAGCTGAATGCAGGGAAACTGAACAGTCAGAAAACAATATTCTTCTCTCTGGAATGCCACGTTAGATTATCTGTATAAAAAGTACTGCCCTCTGCCCCTTACCATGCATGGTTCTGATGCATTCAAAGCCCTGAAAATCCCATAGTTTAATGGTCATATCTGCAGAACAAGAAGCCAGGAGCTTGCCACTGTGGTCAAATGAAATATCCTGTACAGAGTCTGTATGCCCCTTAAGAGTTCGTTCAAAATCTCCAGTCTCATAATCCCACACCTGTCAAGTGAACAGAAAATTGGTTAAGATCAACCCCTCACTTCTTTCTTGTTTTACATTAGCACTCAACAGGCCAGTCTGGCACCTTATTGACTAACTACACAAGTGACCAAGGGTAACTGTCTTGGAAATAGCTCATCTTCAAGTACAAATTGTTTTTTTCTACAAAGAAAATCAATGTTGCAATTAAAACAGAACTCCTGTACCACATTATCTACCATCTACTTAATGATTAGGTATATAAAGCCACAGACAAAGTCCTTTCCTGGTCTGTTAGCAGGCAACAGATATGTAAAATAAATTTAAGTACAAAAACAAAAAGTTTCATGTGGCTACATTTATGGGAACAATAAGGGAGTACTCAATTCTAGTAGACGAGCAGAGCTCAGATATCTAAGAGACCAAGGAAAAACCTTACAGTATTTAACTGTCCATGAATAGCAGATTACCAAAAAGCTTGTGTCATTTTGATATAAAAACATGAAATCACATTCACACTTTTTAAAGATAATTTTCCTGACAATAAATAAGCTATCAAAAATATTAGAAACACATCTCAATAACATACTAAACTTTCATTCTATTGGCCAAATGCCAATCTGAAGTTCGATCTTTAACCAACACCAAATATAGGCTCTGAAATCAATAGCTGATTGCATTCTTTCCACAGTAAGTTCAAATTCTTCTATGGTAGGGTGTATATCAACCAATTTAGAAAAACTCAGAAAATACATGGCATGGTTTCCCATTTTTTTCTTTTGAATTTTTTTTTATTGGAGTATAGTTGATATACAATGTCATATTAGTTTCAAGTATACAACACCCGTGGTTCACCAGTTAACCCACATTATTAAATCCTCACCCCAACTAGTGCAGTTACTATCTGTCAACATAGGAAGATGTTACAGAACCACTGGCTATATCTTCCATGCTGTACTACCATCCCCATGATCAACTTATATTATGACTGAGATTCTGTGCCTCTTTATCGACCTCTAACCACCCCCAACCATTCCCCCATGTCAATTCTCAATGTCTACAAGTTTACTACTTTGTTCATTTTGTTTTGTTGTTTTTATATTACTCAAGTAAATGAAATCATATGATACTTGTCTTTCTCCACCTGGCTTATTTCACTTAGCACAATGCCCTCTAGGTCCATCCATGCTGTCATAAACGAAAGGATTTCTTTTTTTAAGGGCCAAATAATTTTCCATCCTGTGTATGTACACATCTTCTTTATCCACTCATCTAATGACAACTTGATTGCTTCCATATCGTGGCTATTGTAAATAATGCATCAATAAATATAGGGGTGCATATATCTTTTCAAACCAGAGATTTTGTTTTCTTTTGGTAAATTCCTAGGAGCAGAATTGCTGAGTTGTATGGTATTTCTATTTTTAGTTTTGAGGAACCTCCATACCGCTTTCCACAGTGACTGCACTAATTGACATTCTTACCAACAGTGTGGGAGGGTTCCCCTTCCTCCACATCCTCAACAACACTTGTTATTTCTTGTCTTTTGGACAGTGGCATTCTAACTGGTGAGAGGTGATTACCTCATTTTGGTCTTGATTTCCATTTCCAAGATGATTACTGATGTGGGGCAGCTCTACATGTGCCTGTTGGCCATCGGTATTTCTTCCTTGGAAAAATGTCTTTACAGGTTCTCCACCCACATTTTAATCGGTTTTTTTTTTTGATGTTGAGTTGTATGAGTCTTTATATATTTGGGATGTTAACCCCTTATCAGATAAATAGTTTATGAATATATTCTCCCATTCTGTAGGTTGCCTTTTTGTTCTATTGCCTTTTTATTCCTTTGCTGTACAGAAGATTTTAGTTTGATGTAGTCCCATTTGTTCATTTTTATTTTGTTTCCCCTGCTTGGGGAGATGTGTCCAGAAAAAATTGGTCATGTTTATCTTTGAGATTTTTGCCTATGTCAGTTTCCAATTTTTCTATACTCTCTTTTTAAGTAGAGTAACTGTGTATATTTCATTATTCCATTTCCCTTGTTTTTTACCCTAAGGATTTTTCCATGCCATTAAAAACTTAGCAAACATTCTTTTTAAAGGAATTTCTATTATTGGCTAGAATTTTTCATTATAGAAAACATTATATAAGTGAGTCTTTGAGAATGCCTGCTTCATGAAATTCTTATTAACACTGGGAATTCTCACTTAAAAAATAAAATATTTTTGACTTCCGGGAAGATGGCGGCATGAGCAGGGTGGCAGAAATCTCCTCCCAAAACTATATATATCTACGAAAATACAACAAATACAACTATTCCTAAAACACAGACCAGAATACACAGGAAAGCGCACAGCGTGCAGCTACACCCGAGAGGACTCAGCACACCGTGAGGCGGGTAAGATACGGAGCCGCGACCCGTCGGGACCCGAGCACTCCCCCACCCCAGCGCACCGGCAGGAGGAGAGGATTCAGAGCCGGGAGGGAGTGGAAGTACACCCCACAAAATAACCAGCCCCAGTGATCTGCGCGGGGAGCACTGACACACATAGCGCAGTGTAGTGGAGACTGGAGAGACAGAGGGTGCAGGATCTGAGCAGGGAACGCGCCAGTGTGCTTGCAGCCGGCTCCGGGAAGGGAAAAAAAAAAAAGAGAAGCGTGCACTTTTTTCAGCGGTCTTAAAGAGACAGAAGCCCAGCAGAGAAGCCGGATCCCCCCAACACACTCATCCCAGCAGGCTGGGAATCCTGGGGAGTTTCAGAACCCTTAGCTGGCGACTGGGAAAGGGAGGCCGCACTTCGACTTCCCACAGAGATCAACAGCCTCCCATTCGTTCCCACCCTGGCGAGAGCTATAAAGGGCCGTGTGGCACGGCGTGGCCACGGCTGCGGAATAGTGGGGCAACAGCGCCACCTACAGCATTACCACAGAATCTACTCCCGGTGGGCGTTTTTATGGTTTTTTTTCTTTTTTCTTCTCTTTTTTCCTTTGTTTTTTCTTTCTCTCTTTCTTTTTAAAGTCTTAAAAAGCCCAGCTGACATACGTGGCCACTACCCGCAACCACTTCTATAGCCATGAAAAGACAGAGGAATATGGTCCAGACTAAAATCAACCAGACAACCCCAGAGAGGGAGCCTGAAGGGATGGAAATGCACAGCCTTCCTGAAAAAGAATTCAGAATAAAAGCCATAACCACGCTGATGGATCTACAGAGAAATGTGCAAGAGCTGAGGGAGGAAGTGAGGGAAGTGAGGAAACACTATGCAGAAATCAGACAAGCCATCGACGGGCTTAACAGCAGACTGGATGAGATGCAAGAGACGGTTAATGGAATAGAAATCAGAGAACAGGAATATAGAGAAGCTGAGGCAGAGAGAGATAAAAGGATTTCTAGGAATGAAGGAATATTAAGAAAACTGTGTAACCAATGCAAATGGAACAATATTCACATTATAGGAGTACCACAGGAAGAAGAGAGAGAAAAAGGGATAAAAGTGTCTTTGAAGAAATAATTGCTGAAAACTTTCCCATGCTGGGGAAGGAAATAGTCTCGCAGTCCACGGAAGCCCACAGATCTCCCAACACAAGGGACCCAAGGAAGACAACACCAAGACACATAATAATTAAGGTGGCAAAGATCAAAGATAAAGACAGAGTATTAAAGGCAGCTAGAGAGAGAAAAAAGATCACCTACAAAGGAAAACCCATCAGACTATCATCAGGCTTCTCAACAGAAACCTTACAGGCCAGAAGAGAATGGCATCATATATTTAACATTATGAAACAAAAGGGCCTCGAACCAAGAATATTGTATCCAGCACGATTATCATTTAAATATGACGGAGGGATTAAACAATTTCCAGACAAACGAAAGTTGAGAGAGTTTGCCTCTCATAAACCACCACTACAGGATATCTTAAACGGACTGCTCTAAAGGGAAGCACCCCTACAGCTAAAAAGATGTCACCAGAGAAAATAAAATCATAGCAAAGAGAGCAGACCATCCAAATACTAACTAAAGGCAAAGAATAAAACACCTAGCATATAAAGAATGGAGGAGGAAGAATAAGAAGGGAGAGAAATAAAGAAACATCACGCAGTGTTTACAATAACTTAACAAGAAAGTTAAGTTAGATTGTTAGATACTAAAGAAGCAACCCTTGAACCTTTGGTAACCACGAATCTAAAGCCAGCAATGGCAATAAGTACATATCTATTGATAATCACCCTAAATATAAATGGACTGAATGCACCAATCAAAAGACACAGAGTAACAGAATGGATAAAAAAGCAAGACCCATCTTTATGCTGCTTACAAGAGACTCACCTCAAACCCAAAGATATACAGAGACTAAAAGTGAAGGGATGGAAAAAGATATTTCATGCAAACAACAAAGAGAAAAAAGCAGGTGTTGCAGTACTTGTATCAGGCAAAATAGACTTCAAAACGAAGAAAGTAGCAAGAGATAAAGAAGGACATTACATAATGATAAAGGGGTCAGTCCAACAAGAAGATATAACCATTATAAATATATATGCACCCAACACAGGAGTGCCAGAATATGTGAAACAAATACTAAGAGAATTAAAGGAGGAAATAGACAGCAATGCATTCATTTTAGGAGACTTCAACACATCATTCACTCTAAAGAACAGATCAACCAGACAGAAAATAAGTAAAGAGACAGAGGCACTGAACAACACACTAGAACAGATGGACCTAACAGACATCTACAGAACTCTGCACCCAAAAGCAACAGGATACACATTCTTCTCAAGTGCACATGGAACATTTTCCAGAATAGACCACATACTAGGCCACAAAAAGAACCTCAGTAATTTCAAAAATATTGAAATCCTACCAAACAACTTCTCAGATCACAAAGGTATAAAACTAGAAATAAATTTTAGAAAGAAATCAAAACGGCTCACAAATACATGGAGACTTAACAACATTCTCCTAGTTAATCAATGTGCTAACGACAAAATCAAAACAGAAATCAAAGAATATATGGAGACTAATGATAACAACAACACAAAACCACAACTTCTGAGGGATGCAGCAAAGGCAGTTCTAAGAGGAGAGTATATTGCAATCCAGGCCTATTTAAAGAAGGAAGAACATCCCCAAATGAACAGTTTAAAGACACAATTACTGAAATTGGAAAAAGAACAAATGAGGCCCAAAGTCACCAGAAGGAGGGACATAATAAATATCAGAGAAGAAATAAATAAAATTGAGAAGAATAAAACAATAGAAAAAAATCAATGAAACCAAAAGCTGGTTCTTTGAAAAAATAAACAAAATAGATAAACCCCTAGCCAGACTCATTAAGAGAAAAAGAGAATCTACACACATAAACAGAATCAGAAATGAAAAAGGAAAAATAACGACGGACCCCACAGAAATACACAGAATTCTAAGAGAATATTATGAGAATCTATATGTTAGAGAATATTATGAGAATCTATATGCTAACAAGCTGAAAAACATAGAAGAAATAGACAACTTCTTAGAAAAATACAACCTCCCAAGACTGACCAAGCAAGAAACAGAAAAACTAAACAGACCAATCACCAGCAACGAAATTGAATTGGTAATCAAAAAACTACCCAAGAACAAAACCCCTGGACCTGATGGATTCACCTCTGAATTCTACCAGACATATAGAGAAGAAATAACACCCATTCTCCTTAAAGTTTTTCAAAAAATAGAAGAGGAGGGAATACTTCCACACTCTTTCTATGAAGCCAGCATCACTCTAATACCAAAACCGAGCAAAGACCTCACCAAAAAAGAAAATTACAGACCTATATCCCTGATGAACGTAGATGCAAAAATACTCAACAAAATATTAGCAAACCGAATTCAAAAATACATCAAGAGGATCATACACCATGATCAAGTGGGATTCAACCCAGGGATGCAAGGATGGTACAACATTTGAAAATCCATCAACATCATCCACCACATCAACAAAAAGAAGAACAAAAAACACATGATCATCTCCATAGATGCTGAAAAAGCATTTGACAAAATTCAGCATCCATTCATGATTAAAACTCTCAACAAAATGGGTATAGATGGCAAGTACCTCAACATCATAAAGGCCATATATGACAAACCCACAGCTAACATCATAGTTAACAGCGAGAAGCTGAAAGCTTTTCATCTAAGATCGGGAACAAGACAGGGATGCCCACTCTCTCCACTGTTATTCAACATAGTACTGGAGGTCCTAGCCACGGCAATCAGACAAAAACAAAGACATACAAGGCATACAGATTGGTAAAGAAGAAGTCAAATTGTCACTATTTGCAGATGACATGATACTGTACATAAAAAACCCTAAAGGCTCCACTCCAAAACTACTAGAATATCTGAATTCAGCAAAGTTGCAGGATACAAAATTAATACACAGAAATCTGTTGCCTTCCTATACACTAACGATGAACTAACAGAAAGAGAAATCAGTAAAACAATTCCATTCACAATTGCGACAAAAAGAATAAAAAACTTAGGAATAAACCTAACGAAGGAAGTGAAAGACCTGTAGTGTGGAAACTACAAGACACTCCTAAGAGAAATTAAAGAGGACACTAACAAATGGAAATGCATCCCATGCTCTTGGCTAGGAAGAATAAATATTGTCAAAATGGCTATACTACCTAAAGCAATCTACAGATTCAATGAAATCCCTATCAAAGTACCAACAGCTTTCTTCAATGAACTCTAACAAATAATTCTAAAATTCCTATGGAACCACAAAAGACCCCGAATAGCCAAAGCAGTCCTGGGAAGGAGGAATAAAACAAGGGGAATGACGCTCCCTGACTTCAAGCTCTACTATAAAGCCACAGTAATCAAGACAATTTGGTATTGGCACAAAAACAGACCCACAGACCAGTGGAACAGAATAGAAAATTCAAACATTAACCCAACCATATACAGTCAATTAATATTTGATAAAGGAGCCTTGGATATACAATGGGGAGATGACAGCCTCTTCAGCAGCTGGTGATGGAAAAACTGGACAGCTACATGTAAGAGAATGAAACTGGACTACTGTCTAGCCCCATACATAAAGATAAACTCAAGGTGGATCAAAGACCTGAATGTAAGTCATGAAACCATAAAACTCTTAGAAAAAAACATAGGCAAAAACCTCTTGGACATAAACATGAGCGACTTCTTCATAAACGTATCTCCCCAGGCAAGAGAAAACAAAAGCAAAAATGAACAAGTGGGACTATATCAAGCTGAAAAGCTTCTGTACAGCAAAGGACACCATCAGTAGAACAAAAAGACATTCTACAGTATGGGAGAATATATTCATAAACGACGTATCCGATAAGGGGTTGACGTCCAAAATATATCAAGAACTCACCCACCCTAACAAACAAAAAGCAAATAATCCAATTAAGAAGTGGGCAGAGGACATGAATAGACACTTCTCTAAAGAAGAAATTCAGATGGCCAACAGGCACATGAAAAGATGCTCCACATCGCTAATCATCAGAGAAATGCAGATTAAAACCACAATGAGGTATCACCTCACACCTGTGAGGATGGCCAGCATCCAAAACACAAACAACAACAAATGTTGGCGAGGATGTGGAGAAAAGGGAACCCTCCTACACTGCTGGTAGGAATGCAAATTAGTTCAACCATTGTGGAAAGCAGTATGGAGGTGCCTCAAAAAACTCAAAATAGAAATACCATGTTACCCAGGAATTCCACTCCTAGGAATTTACCCTAAGAATGCAGCAGCCCAGTTTGAAAAAGACAGATGCACCCGTATGTTTATCGCAGCACTATTTACAATAGCCAAGAAATGGAAGTAACCTAAGTGTCCATCAGTAGATGAATGGATAAAGAAGATGTGGTACATATACACAATGCATATTATTTAGCCATAAGAAGAAAACAAATCCTACCATTTGCAACAACATGGATGGAGCCAGAGGGTATTATGCTCAGTGAAATAAGCCAAGCCGAAAAAGACAAGTATCAAATGATTTCACTCATCTGTGGAGTATAAGAACAAAGAAAAAAACTGAAGGAACAAAACAGCAGCAGACTCACAGAACCCAAGAACGGACTAATAGTTACCAAAGGGAAAGGGACTGCGGAAGATGGGTGGGAAGGGAGGGATAAGAGGGAAAAAGGGGCATTATGATTAGCAGACGTAATGTTGGGGGAGCACGGGGAGGACTGTACAACTCAGAGAAGAGAAGTAGTGATTCTACAGTATCTCACTATGCTGATGGGCAGTGACTGTAATGGGGTTGGTGGGGGGGATCTGATGATGGGGTACTTTAATAACCGTAATATTGCACATGTAATTGTAGATTAATGATACCAAAATAAATTATATATGAAAAAAATGTTTGAACTAAAAAATAAAATACAATATTTTGGTAAATTTGATATATACAGTAATTTTAGTTTGCATCTGTTCTACAACTAGTAGTAAGGACAAAACTTTTGTTATTGTTGGTTAGCCATTTTTTCTTCCATGAATTGTCTATTCATATCCCTACAGTCCATTTTTCTATTGAGATATTATTGTTTGTCCTATGACAAAGTTGGCAATCCTTCATCTGCTTTATTAGTTCAATATACTTCTCAGTTTTTTGGTTCACTTTTTAAGTATTTAAGTGAGTTCTAAATGATAATAAGATTTTTTAAATTTAAATGATAGAATTAAAAATACCATCATGAAATTATTCCAAGTATCCTCAGGTTATCATTTTTACTAAATTATTATAGTTCAAATGTTGATGATGTTAAAGAATGGCCTTAAAAGGAACAAACCATTTGTATTTAACAGATGCACAGGAGAAATTATTTCATATAATAAAAATCTTAACTTTGTAACATTTAATTTTAACTTACATCAGCTACAGTTTACTGAGCCTTTACCATCTATCTAAATCTGCCGGGCACTATACCATTACATATACTATTATGACATAGATAACCTTTAATCGCCCTTCCAAATAAACGAGAAAGTTGAGCCTTCAACATATTAAGCACTTTGCCCAAGATACCACAAAATTACAAAAAATTCTTTTGAGTTTTTTGGGAAGCAGCTCTATCACTATCATCATTTAGAAATCATGTAGTTTTACCACAACTGGAGAGAGAAAAGTACAGAAGGGAAACAGAAACTGTTTTCATTCCACAAAATATCCAAGGGAGACTAATTTACAAGAAAAAAAGCTTTTTGTATAAAAATGAATAGAACAGCATTATTTATGATAGATGACTGGAAATAACTTAAAAAGTCCAAAGGAAGATTTGTTAACAGTGCTAAAACACTGGTGACATTGAGTACTCCTTTAGTATCTGGTCAGTACTGTTTTAAGCATTTTCCATGTATTAACTCATTTAATCCTCCCCAAAACCCTATGAGACAGGTACTGTCTTCATTACCTAATGAGAAAGAAGCGCCAGGATCACGTTAATTAGCAGTGAGCTCGGAACCTGAACCCAGAGCCTGTGCTCTTGATCATTAACTACTCTATAAAGCCTCCACATATAAATAAAATGATAAGCTAATCATTAAAATGCTGATTTGCTAGAAACAAAGAAAGGTATTTCTAAAATAAGTTTAATCAAAAAGGAAATAAAAGTAAAATATAAATCCTTTTCATTAATGAAACAATCATATGTGCACACATTAAATAAAGACTAAATGCAACCATACGTAACTAGTTGCTATGTGGTATGATTATAAATTTAAAAAATTTTAAACTTCTATTTGTAATATTTTAAAGTTGACTCAATAGTTATATTTCAAGATGACACCTGCTGCAAAATCAATAATTAAGACTAGGTTTTCAACTTGTTCAGGAATGTCTACCTTCACCTGTATGCTTCATAATAACAGCAGTGCAAAATTATAGTAAATATGACCATGGTGAAATCAGTAACTTAATTACATGTCTACATATACTTGAAAACATGCAATATATTAATGTATTAGACATGTAATCATCTTGGCCTACAGATATACATGATGAACATGTGAAATTAAGACATTCTTTCAATTACTCTGTAGCCCGCCCCATGGATCACCAGCCCACAGGACAGAAGAAAGTCACTGATTCAGAAACTGAAGACCACCACATAATGAAAACATAATAAAACAGTGTTTAATTTGAAGACCAGGTTAAGTATAGTCATATGTAAATCATTTCTGCATTTTATGCTGGACTGCTATGTGACAGATACAATCCCAATCTACTCGAATTTTCTTAGTTACACATCTAACAATGAAGCTTAAAACCTAGAACTTAATCTGAAATAAGCCTCAGAAAAGAAACACCTACCTAAGCCCTTTAACTACATTTTGCTTCTCTTTCTGCAGGTGATTATACAATTGCTACTCTATTTTGTCTAGGTCAAAGGGAATTATAAAAACAGCTTTTTTCTTGACTAAAAAATAAAACATTAAAAAATATATGTTTATTGTGAAAAATACAAAAATGAGAGAAATAAATGATGTAAAGTGAAAAGCTCTTACATTCCCACACCCCGGACAGAACTGTTTAGTTTGGAATCTAAGCCAATATTAAATACATCAAGGAGAGTCAATTTAAATATATCCTGTATTGAGTTCTTTTGCAGAATATAATCCATCCCAACTTCCTAGTCTTATAATCCTGTTTTCATCTACACCTCTGCTTAAATGGCACACACTTCATCTTCATTCTCCAAGAACAAAAATTATTCAAGCACTTAGGTGTCCTATTGGTTCAGTCACAACAATGACTTGTGACACCCAATTTTCTCATATTTATCAGTGAACTTATTTGACAGCTTGCCTCTCAGGAGCTACAATTTAATTCTAAAGGTTTAGAACCAATCATACAGTTTCAAAGAGTCCCTCATGTCCCTCTGCTGAGGTCCTCATTTTCAGAATCTTTTTATTTTTCTTTCATTTAATTAACTTTAAATCTACTCTTAACAAGTATCCCATGACATATCTTTAAATTTTGGAAAAAACTACCTTAATTGTAGCATCCTCTGAAGCAGAGACCATAACACTGAACACAGGATGGAAAATAACTCGAGTGACTGGACTCCTATGACCACTCAATGCGTATTTTTCTGGTGGACGAGGTATCCATTCTTTTGGGTCTCGTTTCTGACCAAGTGGTCCACCTGACGTAAATTCTTCTTTTGCTTCATTTAGCTTTGATTCTAATTCCATAACCTTGAGAAGGAACACACAGTTATGTAAAGATAGATTCTAACAGAAAGATAAACACAGTTTATCTGATATTTTTAAAAACTGCCTTTATTTTGCATTTTATAGGCAGGATACTTGAAAACTTTTCAGTAACTTACAAAGCATTCATCAGATTTAACTGAAAATGATCTATACTACATACCACCAAAATTTTACTGACGTGACAAAACTGAAAATTCAGAAAAATCCAGTATAACTGTGTCTTAATTACTTAACTCAAAAATTTTTTCCCCAATTTTTATCTAATTAGAGGAAGAGCAGTGCACCTATCTTGGTCTCTCTAAGTCTGCTACTTCCAGTAAATTCTTTCCAAATGATGGTTTATAATATACATGCTAATAATAGTAATATTAATAATAAAAGCTAACATTCATTGAGCATCTATGTGATAGGCACTTTTCTAAGACCTATATTATAACAAGGTTATTTATTCTAACTTTGCCTACTGTAAGTATAAATTTTAGGGCCAGAATACGATTTATTGTATTGCCTTCACTTTACAGGTAAAGTAAAAGCTCAGAGATGAAAAGGACTTCTTTAAGCACATACTTCAGTGCTCTTTTCCAGCATCACATTGGCTGCATGTATTCTTCCCATCTAAGTGCACAAAGGAGTGCTTTTCAGTATCCACAATGATCTGTCTAGGTCCAAATTTTTTTTTAATCAATAGAAATATATTTTCATTTGCCCTTTCAACATTAAAGATAATTAATGTAGAAGAATAATTTATGTTATGACAGTATTTTCAGGAAGTTTATATGACAACACTCTAAAAACAACTGATTTTAAAGCAAAAAGACATAGTTACCTTCTTTTGTAATCTAATAACGGATGTCCATTTTTTTTCCAAAAGACCAGCATATTTCTTATCTAATTCTTCATTCTAAAGAAAAAATTGACAACCTTTAAAAAAAAATGGCTCAACTACAATATTCCAAGACATATGGACCATTCATCTCTAGACTCAAAAGTTGCTAAAATTCTGATTATACCAAAAAAGGGGGGTGAAAGCCAAGCTTAGTGCCAAGTAAACCACAATAACAAATGGTAAGAACTGAGGCGACCGTTAACGACTGATAACTGAGTAAAATCCAAATACGATTTTACTGATACTTGAGAAAAATCATTAACGATACTATGAATAATTATAGAAAAGTCAAACATACCATATCTAATTCAGCTTCCTTTTTAAAAACTGAGTATGCCTCTTCATAGCCATTTGAACGAAGATAATCTGCTATAGCTCGATTTCTGAAAGAAAACAAATTCAAATGACTCCTAGCAAATCTCATTTCTATTTTCTATCTTAAGAAATAGTAATGTATTTAAAATCTCATAAATCTTAAGTTATTCTTTTAAAGAGTATTTTCCCTTCCAAATAATAAAAGTATTTCACAAAAAAGGAATCCCACCAAAGGCTTATTAGCCCTGTCATAGTACAACTGTAGTATTATTAATATTATTTTGTATGTTCAATTAAAAGTTTCTAATGTGTTGCTTATCTTATGAGCTGTGGGCACTCTATAGATCAAGATATGGCTTATATAACTAGGTATGCATTTGTAACAGTAATCAATTTTGTTCCTGTTTACATTTAGCATTCCCTTGCTGCTTGTTATGTCAACAGACACTCAAAAAATTACAATTTAAATTTAGTTTTGCAAAGAGAATCGTTATGACAAAATTATATTAAGTATTTCAATATTAGAGCCAACTTTATACACCACTGGAGTGCGTGGAAAAACAGAGCAAAATCTATAAACTTAGTATACCATCACAGAATGAGACATCCATTTAGAATTAGAAAGAACACAGCTGAATTAGCCCAAGCCTTTTCATGCTCTCCTTACATTTTTTCAAAGAGGGAATCAGCTACCTCCCTCCTAAGGCAACCTATTCCAATGTGTCTCAATTCTTTTGAACCTTAAGTCTCATTATGACAGGAATAGTTGTTTGCTTGGGATTTCCTTAAAAATACTTTAAATTAACTTAATTTATAAGTTTATATACATATACAAAGTTAAATTTTAAATATATAGGTACATGATAGAAGGTCCTATCTACCAGACCCCCCAAACTACCATCCCTGAGACAACCAGTATTTTGTATATTCTTTCAGAGATAATCTACATATAAACACATATACAATCTTCTAATCAATTCTTGTTTTTGAAACAAACTGCAGTACACTAGTATAATGACTTACAAAGTCACATAAATGCAGTCTTGGCAATTATTCTTTATCAGCAGATGTAAATCTGCTTTAAAATAATGCTGCATTCCATTATACAGACATATGCTTTATTACTACAAAGCTGATGACTATCATGACAATCCTATCAAAGCCACTCCCACCTATTGTTTTAGGAAATAAAAAAACTCTTAGTAGTATTGTAGAATTGGTGGAATCAAGTTTGGATTCAATGGCATATTAAAAACAAACAAACAAACAAAAAACAGTGAAGATAATAGTGAATTAGAGCAAATATTTTATGTTTCAGGTAATTATCAGCATGCCAAAGATTAAAGTACAATAACTAGTGGAAGACAGGGTCAGCACATCACAATCGTGAACAGTGGATTGAGGAAAGGTAAATTCTTACTATTATTTTAAGTCACTGTGCTGTGCCTTCTAGCCCTTTCTACTAAGGGTTAACTCAATTCAATTCATAAGAAGCATCTTATTTACACAGAGGTGAAATCTACTTCTTTTTAATATTCACCATGTAATTCTACTTCGGCCTTCCAACACAGTACAAAGTAGGAAGGCAATGACTCAAAATATTCCATCAAATATTATGTTGTCAAAGCCTCTATTACAAACCTTCAACAAAAACAGATTTCCCTTTGGTTGGAATATCCCAAATAATAAGGGACAAAGAAACTAAAAGACACCTATTTCTTAGCTTTATTTTATTTTTCTTTTAATCTAAAAAACCAACAGCAAGCAAATACAGGCAAATGTCAAGAGTGAAGAAATTACATATAGTCATGATTCCTACCAGCTCCACTCTTACCTCAGAGTCAAGCCCTAATGCTTAAAACTCTGTCTGAAAACACTGCATGCACACAGCTTACAAATCTGAAGTTCATGTAACAGGTATGTATATGCAACATATGCACAAATTATAACAATTATGATCTTTTTTAAAATTAAGGTATCACAGATATACATACAATCTTATGAAGGTTTCACATGAGCAACATTGTGGTTACTACATTCACCCACATTATCAAGTTCCCCCCACCCCATTGTAGTCACTGTCCATCTGCAGCATAGTAAGGTGCTATAGAGTCACTACTTGTCTTCTCTGTGCTATTACAGCCTTCCCCATGACCCCCCTATATTATGTGTTAATCATAATGCCCTTTAATCCCCTTCTCCCTCCCTCCCCACTCCCTTCCCTTTGGTAACCTGCTAGTCTCTTCTTGGAGTCAGTGAGCCTGCTGCTGTTTTGTTCCTTCAGTTTTGCTTTGTTGTTATACTTCACAAATGAGTGAAATCATTTGGTACTTGTCTTTCTTTGCCTGGCTTATTTCACTGAGCATAATACCCTAGCTCCATCAATGGTGTTGCAAACGGTAGGATTATAACAACTATGATCTTAATGGTAAAGGAAAGACAGATAAATGGTGATACTTTTCCAGTTAAGAACATTAAAAGAAGAAAAATGCAGAATGACTATTCCTTTTCCCTTATTAAACAAAACAAAACAATACCAACACTTTGAGATTACCACTAACCTTTCAGCATTCTCCTAACATGTTCTTTGCACATTCATGTGCATTGGTATGGCTTTTAATCAAGTAACTTAATCTGCTAACATGTTGTGAAAACCACAACAATAGATGCACCAAATTTTATTTAAGCAATCACCCATTGCTAGAGTTTCAGGTTGTTTCTAAATTTTCACCATTTTAAACAATGTTCCAAATAAATATTCACATAGATAAAGCCTTTCTCACATTTTCACATTTGAGTCAAAAGATGCTATAAAGTGAATGTTGACCAACCCCCCCCCCAATTCTTATGTTGAAACCTAATTTCCAATGTGATGGTATTGGGGTGGGGGTGTCTCTGGAGGTAATTAGGTCATAAGGGCAGAGCCCTCACAAATGGAATTAATGCCCTTATAAAAAAGACTGTGATTTAGGAAGGCACCAGACACAGAATCTGCGATTGCCCTGATCTCGGACTTCTCCGCTCTAGAACTGTGATAAATCAACCTGTTGTTTTTATAAGCTACTCAATTTAGGGTATTTTGTTAAGGCAGCCTGAACAGACTAGGACAAAAGATATATACATTTTAAAGAGATTTTGATAGCTACTGTCAAACTGTTCCTCAGAGCTGTACCAATTTATATTCTTACCAGAAGTTATGAGTATCAACCCTTTACATTTACTTTTCAAACATCTGGGTTAGTGATACCCTTTTTGCTTATGTAACCTTTACTAAAGTGGACTAGACGTTGAATTTTTAAAACTTCTGCAATATTTCCAAATTCTACATAGCTTAACTGAACATTTGTATTTTTTAAAAGTGTTTTGTGTGGCAAATGTGATTAATTAGAAAGATGTAAGTAATTTCCAATGTGCAAAAAGCACCTCGGAACAGTTATGTTACATTTACACTGTTTATAAAATGTTAAATCCAATTAAAAGACAACATTCACTGTCTTTTTTCATCCTACGACTGATCATGTCAAATAGATAGAAAAGTTATTTCCACTGTATTATATATTGTCAGACTGATTTATCTAAGGTCCTATAACTAGCAAGTACTGATATAATTTAGGATAGTAATTCCAAAAATATTTACTGAGTAAGGGGGGAAGAAACTGGCTAAAAAGGTAAAGCTCTATACCATCCTCCTTTAACTGGAATTGTACAGTTTTTTATATGTATTCACACATATATATATATATATTCCATTATATTATGTTTCCTCATGAATACTTTAAAAATGAGTTTATACTGTTCTTTAAAAAGACCTAAACACAAATACTTCAAACAAGAATGACTCACATATTCAATCATAGGCTTTTGTTTTGGTAACTAACTAGATGTGGGAGAAAACAGTTGAGTCATATGTTTCTAGTGGATCATAGTAACATTTACTTAGATAGGAAACATAGAAAAAAGAAGGTGATAAGGTAGCAATACAGTAAGTCCAGATTTAAACCTTTTGTCTTGAAGTAGCTATAAGATATTTAAGTGAAGATATACAGGAGAGAGCGACTGAAGATGGTGGTGTGAGAGGTGAGACAGAGAACCCTTCCCAAAACCACAAATAGTGTGAAAATATAGTTAATTAATACAACTAACCCTAAAACACCAACAGGAAATAAGGCTGAACCAGACTGTATAGAGACATCACCAACAGAGCAGACCTCATGAAACAAGGTAACATACTAAAGCCTTGATCCAGTGGGACCCAAGCCCTTCCCCCACCCCAGCTTCCCAGCGGGACAAAGAGAAACGGAGCGGGGAGTGGGTGGAAGCCTGGGACTACTGAGTACCCAGCCCTGGAGATCTGCTTTGCGAGCAGAAACCTACTCTGTGTGGTGCTGTGGAGATTGGGGAGCTGGGACAGGTGGAGTGCATGAGGGACTGACATTCCGGCCATTTGTGGAGGACAGAATCCACATCCTGCCACTCTGTGACAGAGGAAAGGCAGGCAGCCTGAGGGGCTTCCAAGCAGGGAGAGGGCTGCTGAAGGGGCAAGGCACGGAGCTTGCTGCGCAGGAGAAGGGAGAGCTGGACGAGGTTGTCTGAGCGCACTCTGCCGAGCAGATTGGGAAATTTGAGGAGCTTCAGGTGCTCCAACCCCCTGGCTGGCTGCTCAGCTCCAAGGCCCCCACTGTAACACGCAGCCTGCTGGAGCCTTCCTCCTGGCCTGCCTAGCCTTCCTCCTGGCTTGACAGTACCAGCTCACAAACCGGCAGTCACTGCTGTGGCATCAGGCCAGCCAGAGGGAGGTCCCACCTACATCAGCTACAGACACTGAGCACAGAGGCTTACAGCTGTGTACTCAGCCTACTGGCTGTGATACTGGAGACAGGCACTGCAGACCGGAATCAGGAAACACATCTTTCCTCCCCCCACGCACCAGCTCTGTTCCCCAACGACACCAAACCTCACTCTAGGGGCTGAGGTCCAGAGACTGAACTGTCTGGGCAACAGAGGGCACACCACACAGAAATATGAAACATCAAAACATTAAAAGAAGAAAAACGCAGAGTGACCAAAGTCTAACAAAACCCAGAAAAGGGCCAAATGAAACTGAACTCACCAATCTTCCTGAAAGAGAGTTCAAAATAAAAATCATAAACATGCTTATGGATTGGGGTATGAGTGGGGACTTGATAATATGGGTAAATGTAGTAACCACATTGTTTTTTCATGTGAAACCTTCATAAGAGTGTATATCAATAATACCTTAATAAAAAAAAACATGCTTATTGAGGTACAGAACAATATCCAACAACTCAGGAATGAATTAAAGTTGGAGATTCAATCATTTATTAAATTCCATATCTGAAACGAAACATACAATGGAGGGATTTAAAAGCAGATCGATCCGATGTAGTAGAAGAGATGGTAAATGGAACAGAAATTAGAGAGGAGGAATACAAAAGAGCTGAGGCACAGAGACAAAAAAGAATCTCTAAGAATGAAAGAATATTGAGAGAACTGTGTGACCAATCCAAACGGAACAATATTTGCATAATAGGGGTAACAGAAGAAGAAGAGAGAAAAAGGAATAGAAAGTGTCATTGAGGAAGTAATTGTTGAAAACTTCCCCAATCTGGAGAACGAAAGAGTCTCTCAGGATATGGGGGTCACAGATCTCCAAATACAAGGGACCCAAGGAGGACAACATCAAGACATACAATATTAAAATGGCAAAGATAAAGGATAAAGACAGAATTTTAAAAGCAGCCAGAGAGAGAAAAAAGATCACATACAAAGGAAACAATCCATCAGGCTATCATCAGATTTTGCAACAGAAACCTTACAGGAAAGAAGGGAGTGACAAGATATATTTAATGCAATGAAGCAGAAGGGCCTTAAACGAAGAATACTCTACCCAGCAAGGTTATCATTTAAATTTGAGGGAGGGGTTAAACAATTTTCAGATAAGCAAAAGCTGAGAGAATTTACCTCCCATAAACCACCTCTACAGTGCAATTTGGAGGGACTCCTATAGATGGAAGTGTTACTAAGGCTAAATAGATGTCACCCAAGGGATAGACAAAGAGTACAGGATATGATTCATAACAAACAAAGAATGGGGAGGAGGAGAACAAAAAGGAGGAAAAAAATTAAAAAGAACCTTTAGGTTGTGTTTGTAATAGCATAGGAAGAGGGTTAAATTTGACTGTTAAGATAGTAAGGGACGTACCCTTGAACGTTTGGTAACCACGCATGTAAAGCCTAAAATGGCAATACGTACGTACCTATCGAAAATCACTCTAAATGTAAATGGTCTGAATGCACCAATCAAAAGACACAGAGTCACTGAATGGATAAAAAAAACAAGACCCATCTATATGCTGCCTACAAAAGACTCACTTCAAACCCAAAGACATACACAG
Organism: Phataginus tricuspis; assembly: GCA_029783875.1. Lineage (NCBI taxonomy): Eukaryota > Metazoa > Chordata > Mammalia > Pholidota > Manidae > Phataginus > Phataginus tricuspis. The sequence continues at coordinate 6,048,573 of JAQQAC010004778.1, read as the reverse complement.
ACTGAAAGTAAAGGGATGGAAAAAGATATTTCACGCAACTAATAGGGAGAAAAAAGCAGAGGTTGCAGTACTTTATCAGACAAAATACACTTCAAAACAAAGAAAGTAACAAGAAACAAAGAAGGAGATTACATAATGATAAAAGGGTCAGTCCAACAAGAGGATATAACTATTATAAATATCTATACACCCAGAACAGGATCACCTACATATGTGAAACAAATACTAACAGAATTAAAGGGGGAAACAGAATGCAGTGCATTCATTTGAGAATACTTCAACACACAATTCACTCGCAAGGAGAGGTCAACCAGACAGAAAATAAGAGACAGAGAGACTCAACAACATATTAGAACAGATGGACCTAATGGATATCTAAAGAACACTCCATCCAAAAGCAACAGGATACACATTCTTCTCAACTGCACATGGAACATTTTCAAGAATACATCATATACTAGGACACAAAAAGAACCTCAGTGAATTAAAGAAGACTGAAACTGTACCAACCAGCTTCTCAGATCACAAAGGTATGAAACTAGAAATAAATTACTCAAAGAAAATGAAAAAGCCCACAAACACATGGAGGCTTAATAACATACTCCTAAATAATCAATGGATCAATCACCAAATAAAAACAGAGATCAAGCAATATATTTAGACAAATGACAACAATAATTCGACACAGCAAAATCTGTGGGACGCAGCAAAGGCTGTGCTAAGAGGGAAATATACTGTAATACAGGCCTACCTCAGGAAAGAAGAACAATCCCAAATGAACAGTCTAAACTCACAATTAATGAAACTAGAAAAGGAAGAACAAATGAGACCCAAAGTCAGTAGAAGGAGGGACATAATAAAGATTAAAGACAAAATAAATAAAATGGAGAAGACTAAAACATTAGAAAGAATCAATGAAAGCAGGAGCTGGTTCTTTGAGAAAATACAATAGATAAACCCTGAGCCAGACTAATAAAGAAACAAAGAGAGTCTACACACATAAACAGAACCAGAAATGAGAAAGGAAAAATCACTATGGAAACCACAGAGAAACAATTATGAGAGAATACTATGAAAAATTATATGGTAACAAATTGGATAACCTAGAAGAAACAGACAACTTTGTAGGAAAATACAACCTTCCAAGGCTGACCCAGGAAGAAACAGAAAATCTGAATAGACCAATTACCACCACAGAAATTGAACTGGCAATCTAAAAACTACCGAAGAACAGAACACCTGAACCAGATGGTTTCACTGCTGAATTCTATCAAACATTTAGTGAAGACCTAATACCCAACCTCATTAAAGTTTTCCAAAAAGTAGAAGAGGAGGGAATACTCCCAAACTCATTCTACGAGGCCAACATCACTCTAAAAGCCAAACCAGACATACACCACAAAAAAAGAAAATTACAAACCAATATCCCTGATGAACATAGATGCAAAAATACTCAACAATATACTAGCAAACCGATTTCAAAAACACATGAAAAAGATCATCCATCATGATGAAGTGGGATTCATCCCAGGGATGCAAGGATGGTACAACATTCGAAAACCCATCAACATCATCCACCAAATCAACAAAAAGAAGGTCAAAAACCACATGATCATCTCCATAGATGCTGAAAAAGCATTTGACAAAATTCAACATTCATTCATGATAAAAACTCTTAACAAAATGGGTATAGAGGGCAAATACCTCAACATAATAAAGGCTATATATGACAAACCCATAGCCAACATTATACTTAACAGCGAGAAGCTGAAAGCTTTTCCTTTAAGATCGGGAACAAGACAAGGATGCACACTTTCCCCACTTTTACTCAACATAGTTCTGGAGGTCCTAGCCACGGCAATCAGACAACACAAAGAAATAAAAGGCATCCAGACTGGCAAGGAAAAAGTCAAACTGTCCCTGTTTGCAGATGACATAATATTGTACATAAAAAAACCCTTAAGAATCCACTCCTAAACTACTAGATCTACTATCTGAATTCAGCAAAGCAGCAGGATACAAAATTAATACACAGAAATCTGTTGCATTCCTATACACTAATGATGAACTAGCAGAAAGAGAAATCAAGAAAACAATTCCATTCACAATTGTATCAAAAAGAATACCTAGGAATAAACTTAACCGAGGAAGTGAAAGACTTATACTCTGAGAACTACAAGACACTCATGAGAGAAACTGAAGAAGATACCAATAAATGGAAACACATCCCATGCTCATGGATAGGAAGACTTAATATTGTCAAAATGGCCATCCTGCCTAAAGCAATCCACAGATTCAATGCAATCCCTATCAAAATACCAACAGCATTCTTCAATGAACTACAGCAAATAGTTCAACAATTCATGTGGAACCACAAAGACCCCGAATAGCCAAAGCAATCCGGAGAAGGAAGAATAAAGCAGGGGGAATTGTGCTCCCTGACTTCAAGCTCTATTACAAAGCCACAGTAATCAAGACAATTTGGTACTGGCAAAAGAAAAGAACCAGAGACCAATGGAACAGACAAGAGTACCCAGATTAAACCCAAGCATATATGCTAAATTAATATATGATAAAGGAGCTATGTACATACAATGGGGAAATGAGCCAATTCAACAGCTGGTGTTGGCAAAACTGGACAGCTACATGTAAGAGAATGAAACTGGATTATTGTCTAACCCCATACACAAAAGTAAACTCAAAATGGATCAAAGACCTGAATATAAGTCATGAAACCATAAAACTCTTAGAGAAAAATATAGGCAAAACTCTCTTGGACATAAACATGAGCAACTTCTTCATGAACATATCTCACCGGGCAAGGGAAACAAAAGCAAAAATGAACAAGTGGGACTACATCAAACTAAAAGGCTTTGGTACAGCAAAAGACACCATCAGTAGAACAAAAAGACATCCTACAGTATGGGAGAATATATTCACAAATGATATATCTAATAAGGGGTTGACATCCAAATTATATAAATAGGTCACGTACTTCAACAAAAAAAAAGCAAATAAGCCAATTAAAAAATGGGCAGAGGAGCTGAACAGACACTTCTCCAAGGAAGAAATTCAGGTGGCCAACAGGCACATGAAAAGATGCTCCACATCGCTAATCATCAGAGAAATGCAAATTAAAACCACAATGAGGTATCACCTCACACCAAGTAGGATGGCTAACATCCAAAAGACAAACAACAACAAATGTTGGCTAGGATGTGGAGAAAGGGGAACCCTCCTACACTGCAGGTGGGAATGTAAACTAGTTCAACCATTGTGGAAGGTAGTACAGGAGGTTCCCCAAAAAGCTAAAAATAGAAATACCATTTGACCCAGGAATTCCACTCCTAGGAATTTACCCTAAGAATGCAGCAGCCTAGTTTGAAAAAACATAAGCACCCCTACGTTTATCGCAGCACTATTTACCATAGCCAAGAAATGGAAGCAATCTAAGTGTCCATCAGTAGATGAACGGATAAAGAAGACGTGGTATATATACACAATGGAATATTATTCAGCCATAAGAAGAAAACAAATCCTTCCATTTGCAATAACATGGATGGAGCTAGAGGGTATTATGCTCAGTGAAATAAGCCAGGCGGAGAAAGACAAGTATCAAATGATTTCACTCAGCTGTGGAGTATAAGAACAAAGGAAAAACTGAAGGAACAAAACAGCAGCAGACTCACAGAACCCAAGAATGGACTAACAGTTACCAAAGGGAAAAGGATTGGGGAAGAGGTGTTGGAAGGGAGGGATAAGGGGGGAAAAGGGCTATTACAGTTAGCAAACATAATGTAGTGGGGGTGGTGGTGTGGTGGGGGGATACAGGGAAGGCAGTATAACACAGAGAAGACAAGTAGTGATTCTACAACATCGTACTACGCTGATGGACAGTGACTGCAACGGGGTATGTGGTGGGACTTGGTAATAGGGGTAGTCTAGTAACCATAATGTTGCTCATGTAATTGTATATTAATAATAGCAAAAAAAAAAAAAGGAAAGAAAAGCTTAGTTCCCAAGGGCAGATAATTTCAGCACCGTCACCCCCATTGCCTCACCACTAAATACTTAAGCCAACTGTCTGATGAAGTGAACGCAAGAACACCTCCAACTCAGGCAAGGTGTAGCACATTACTTACAGTAATTATAAGTAAGACTGAAGAATCTCTTGCTTCTAACAGCCTAAAGCATGCTTCTAGAGTTTGCTAACTAATTTCAGTTGTTGATCTAGAACTGATATTCATCAAGTTTATTAAGGATGGAAATCATCTCATTTGAAGCAAGTGAACATCAAGGCACCAGTTTTTTTTTATTAAGGTATCATTGATATACACTCTTATGAACGTTTCACATGAAAAAAAATGTGGTTACTACATTTACACATATTATCAAGTCCCCACCCATACCTCAATGCAGTCATTGTCCATCAGTGTAGTAAGATGCCACAGATTCACTGTTAAGGCACAAGTTTATAATAATCTGTCAAAGAAACTTCAGACACATTATTTAAATTAATCTGTTAAGTCTCGGGAGATGAGAAAAAGCAACCAATCACTAGAATCAAATAAAAATTCATCCATTAAGTGTAACAGGTCTCTCTGGGTAGCCCAAACCAGTAACCCTATGCAGAATCAGAGAAAATGGTTAAAATCAAAAGAAAGAACTGAGATAACGGACTTTTATTGGTGAACAAAGATAATTGGCTAGACCGAACTTAGCTTTACATATAGAACAGCACCACACTGGCAATATTGTCTTGCTGTCCTTTGCAACTATTACAATAACAAGTGAGATTGTGTTTGTTTTCTAAATTACTCCAAATTTACTAAAATGCCAAAATTAGATTTTAAACATTTTGACTGACATCCTACACCCTCTTCATTTTTCTTTTATTTTCCCAGATAATTTTTGTACCTGGATTATCATTCATAAAATACTATCACTACCAACCCCTAAACACACTCAAACCCTTTTACTAAGATTCTTTAAAGTTACCCTGAATGCTATGAACTCCTAGTTAAACAATAACAACTCTAAAAATATTGGAGAGCATCACCAAGAAAAACAGAATAATTCAGGGTCCTCAGTATCTCTTAGAAATTTAAATCAGAGCAGAGGGAATTACACAGCACACATTAGAGGAGACTAAGGTGGAAGGTGTTTCCACACATAAAGGAAATGAGAGTCACAGAGTTTAAATTACTTTTTGGCTAGCAAATGGTAGATCTGGGGAAAAAACTTGGGGCTTTTGAAGCCAAAATGACAAGAACAAGTGTTTTTCCAACTGTGTAATCTATACTGTGAGGCTAAATAAAAAGGTTCTGGGAATTATATAAATATTTTAATTTCATTATTTATATGAGGAAAAACAAGGTTAAGTCAAAAGCTGACAAACTGAAATGATTTCTCACCAGGCCCATTAAAAAGATACACTGAAGAGAAAATATATATTCATAAATGAGATATCTGATAAGGAGTTAACATCCAAAATATATAAGAACTCACACACCTCAACACCCAAAAAACAAATAACCCGATTAAAAAATGGGCAGAGGATCTGATCAGACACTTCTCCAAAGAGATTCAGATGGCCAACAGGCACATGAAAAGACGCTCCACACTGCTAATTATCAAGGAAAATGCAAATTAAAAACACAATGAGATATCATCTCACACCAGTTAGCATGGCCAACATCCAAAAGACAAGGAACAAATGCTGGTGAAGATGGGGACAAAGGAGAACCCTCCTACACTGTTGGTGGGGATGTAAATTAGTTCAATCATTGTGGAGGTTCCTTAAAAAACTAAAAATAGAAATACCATTTGACTAAAATTCCACTCCTACGAATTTACCCAAAGAAAACAAGATCCCAGATTCAAAAATACATATGCACCTCTATGTTTATCACAGCACTATTTACAATAGCCAAGATATGGAAGCAACCTAAGTGTCCATTGGTAGATGAATAAATAAAGAAGACGTGGTACTAGGCTGCAGTAGCCCAGTGAATCTGAGATGTAAGGTTATGAAGGCACACTGTCAAAATAACAGAGGCCAGGCAGGATCAAACATATAATTTCACATCATCATCAACAGTGGTCTACTCTTCAAAAGACAATACACAATGGAATATTATTCAACCATAAAAAGAAAACAAATACTACCATTTGCAACAACATGGATGGAGCTAGAAGGTATGCTTAGTGAAATAAGCCAGGTGGAGAAAGACAAGTACAAAATGACTTCACTCATTTGTGGAGTATAACAACAAAGCAAAACTGAAGGAACAAAACAGCAGCAGACTCACAGACGCCAAGAGACTAGCAGGTTACCAAAGGGAAGGGGGTGGGGAGGGAGGGAGAAGGGGATTAAAGGGCATTATGATTAACAAACATTATGTAGGGGGGTAATGGGGAAAGCACTAATAGCACAGAGAAGACAAGTGGTGATTCTGCAGCATCTTACTACACTGATGGACAGTGACTACAGTGCAGTGTGTGGGGGGGACCTGATAATATGGGTGAATGTGGTAACCACAATGTTGCTCATGTGAAACCTTCATAAGATTGTGTATCAATGATACCTTAATAAAAAAAAAACACTGAAAAGGTTGATATCACATATTCAGGAATTAGAAAAGCAATGGAGTTAATGTGCATTGTTCTAAAAGGCTGTAGTAGCCCAGTGATCTGAAACGTCTTCAAGGTTATGAGAGCACACTGTCAAGACAAGAGAGAGGCCAGGCAGGATCAAACATTTAATTTCACATCGTCATCAACAGTGGGCTACTCCAAAAGACAATCCACACACCACCACAAGCTAACCATTTTAGACAAACCCCAGGATGAACTACGTAGTCCTGGGGGAAGATGTGAGAAAGTTCACTTCATGTACAGGGACACTACTGAGAGTCATTCCATAAGCTGCTGCCACAGGACACTAACCAAGTCTTAATTTCTTAAATATGCTACAATTGCCCCTTGAGTCTCTGGGGAAAGGGTAGAACAGATGTGATGAGTTTCTGCCCATAGATCTTATCTCTCTCCAAACGCATGTGCCTTGACAAAGGGTTAAATAATCATCCTTCACCATCATACTTGAAGATTTGTACCTACTTCAAGAGTAGACCAAGACTCAACGAGTCTTGGGATAAGTGCAAGCACTGCAGGTGATCACAATATATCTTATCCCCTGGAAGGGATGAAGTAAAGGAGAATGAAATCTGGGCAAAGATAGGGTTAGTGGACCCTTCATCTTCACCATTTAGCAAAAGAACATACACCTGGTGTTCTACCCTGTCAGTTACCATTCTCTTCAGTAGAGATCTGGGTCTGAGGTAATATCCACCCATCACTTTTCACAGCATAACAACAACAAAACTATCTTCCAACTAAGCACACTACGCTGGATTTTTTTCTTTTAAAGCAAAACATTCTCTAAATATTTAGACACAATTTTTTTGAGTAAACGAAGCACAAAGCAGACAGCACCACTGAACAGTTCAGTTTTGATCTCCCTTTTCTTATTTATGTTTTCTTCTTTACCCTTTTAACCTGTTAAAAAAAATAACCTGACTAAAACTAAGGTAAATGAAAATATAATTATGATATGACTTCACATTAACTGAACTAGACTCCCAACTGTGTTGTTTCACGTTAATGATACAAATGTGTTTTATTGACTGACATTTAAAAACAAGTTGCATGGATTGGTATAAACCAGAGGTCAGTGATGTCTCCAGACAGAGGTGATTTTGTCTGTTCCTCAATACAACCTGCAACTTTTAAAACACTTTCTCTAACTTTAATGTAAGTCTTCAGTAACTGTAAGACCTGTATTTAACTGTGGATTCCCTCTAGAAAATATTTCTGTAAAAAATTATTTTGCATACATAAGAAACCTACAAGGAAGTCAGGCTGTACAGTAAAGAAAGCCAATAAAACTGTCATGTACTGATAAGTCTGAAACTTTTTTTTTAAATACAAAGCAAATTTTCACTATATAACAAGGAAAGTAGGAAGAAAAGGTGGATGGGGAAAGGACACTCATCTGTTAAAGCTTTATACTAGGAAATATAAAAGATTATGTTATTTGGTCCCTTGCCTTCCAGGAACTTGTAAACCTATCTGAGGAGCAAAACCAAAGTCACCGAAGTACGTGAAACCTTATTCTAAAAAGAGAGAAATGATATTGAATGGAAGAAATTTTTATAAAGGGAAGATGTGAATTGAGCCTCAAAGGAAAAAGTAGACATTATAGGCAGGGGACTGAGGGGGAGAAAGAGAGTAAGGCTATAACATGATGGAGATTACCAATGCATATTTGGGTCAAATTCTTCAACATTCTTGACTTGAAAACATTCCTAAACAATGGAAAGGACTTCATTAATATTTAAAAAGATATCTCTTCACTAACAGTGAACTAGCAGAAAGAGAAATCAAGATAACAATTCCATTCACAATTGCATCAAAAAGAATAAAATACCTAGGAATAAACCTAACCAAGGAAGTGAAACACCTATACCCTGAAAACTACAAGACACTCTTAAGAGAAATTAAAGAGGACACTAATAAATGAAAATTCATCCCATGCTCTTGGCTAGGAAGAATTAATATTGTCAAAATGGCCATCCTGCCTAAAGCAATCCACAGATTCAATGCAATCCCTATCAAAATACCTACAGCATTCTCCAATGAACTAGAGCAAATAATTCTAAAATTCATAGGGAACCACAAAAGACTCCAAATAGCCAAAGCAATCCTGAGAAGGAAGAATAAAGCAGGGGGATTTATGCTCCCTGACTTCAAGGTCTACTATAAAGCCACAGTAATCAAGACAATTTCTTACTGGCACAAGAACAGACCCATAGACCAGTGGAACACAATAGAGAGCCCAGATATAAACCCAAGCATATATGGTCAATTAATATACGATAAAGGAGCCATGGATATGAAATGGGGAAATGACAGCCTCTTCAACAGCTTGGCAAACCTGTAAGAGAATGAAACTGGATTATTGTCTAACCCCATATACAAAAGTAAACTCAAAATGGATCAAAGACCTCAATGTAAGTCATGAAACCATAAAACTCTTAGAGAAAAATATAGGCAAAAATCTCTTGGACATAAACATTAGCAACTTCTTCATGAACATATCTCCCCAGGCAAGGGAAACAAAAGCAAAATTGAACAAGTGGGACTACATCAAACTAAAAGGCTTTGGTACAGCAAAGGACACCATCAGTAGAACAAAAAGACATCCTACAGTATGGGAGAATATATTCATAAACGATGTATCTAATAAGGGGTTGACATCCAAATTATATAAATAGGTCACACACCTCCACAAAAAAAAAAAAGCAAATAAGCCAATTAAAAAATGGGCAGAGGAGCTGAACAGACACTTCCCCAAAGAAGAAATTTAGATGGCCAACAGGCACATGAAAAGATGCTCCACATCGCTAATCATCAGAGAAATGCAAATTCAAACCACAAAGAGATATCACCTCACACCAAGTAGGATGGCTAACAACCAAAAGACAACAACAAATGTTGGCAAGGATGTAGAGAAAGGGGAACCCTCCTACACTGCAGGTGGGAATGTAAACTAGTTCAACCATTATGGAAGGTAGTATGGAGGTTCCTCAAAAAGCTAAAAATAAAAACACCATTTGACCCAGAAATTCCACTCCTAGGAATTTACCCTAAGAATACAGCAGCCCAGTTTGAAAAAGACATATGCACCCCTATTTATAGTAGCCAAGAAATGGAAGCAACCTAAGTGTCCATCAGTTGATGAATGGATAAAGAAGAGGTGGTACATATACACAATGGAATATTATTCAGCCATAAGAAGAAAACAAATCCTATCATTTGCAACAACATGGATGGAGCTAGAAGGTATTATGCTCAGTGAAATAAGCCAGGTGGAGAAAGACAACTATCAAATGATTTCACTCATCTGTGGAGTATAAGAACAAAGAAAAACTGAAGGAACAGAACAGCAGCAGACTCACAGAATCCAAGAATGTACTAACAGTTACCAAAGGGAAAGGGACTGGGGAAGATGGGTGGGAAGGGAGGGATAAGGGGGGAAAGGAGGCATTACGATTAGCACACATAATGTAGCAGGGGTTGGGGAGGACACGGGAAAGGCAGTATTTACAAACACAAGTAATGATTCTATAGCATCTTACAGTGACTATAGTGGGGTATGTGGGGGGGACTTGATAATAGGGGGTCTAGTAACCATAATGTTGTTCAAGTGATTGTACATTAACGATACCAAAACAAAAAGATATCTCTTCATTAATGTTTTAAAAACTCTCAAAACTTCAACCAATAAATATTAAGTTAAGTTAATGGTAAAACACCAGAAATACCTGGACTGAAGAACAGACAATGATGCCTATAATCACTATTATTTTAAATTATTCCAAAAGCAATCCATCTAAATAATAGATATAAATGTTAGAAATAAGATTAAGATAATGAGAGAAATGGCTGAAAGAACACAACAGAAAGATTATGAACGACATGCCAGACAAAAAAACCACGGTTTAATGAAAGTTTTATTTTAAGAAATATTTATCCTAGAGACATCCTAAATACCTATTTATCAGAAGTATACAGGCAGATTAGATGGGTTAACAACTAAATAAAGTAAGATTATTGCATAGTAAGTCAAGCCCTAAAAAGTAGAAGTTAAGATCCCTTAAAATTAGGACATATTCATATAAGCATATCCAGAATTACCTGGCTAAAGATAGGTTTGCATTTGTTGATGGAACATAGTTTTTAACCTTGCACTGAACATCAGGATAGTTAGTAACCTACAATACTGCTAATGATGGGATTTTTATTTTTTAAATTAGTAGAGGTCAAATCGTAATATATGGTTTTCATTCCACTGCTGCCTTATGACTCATTTACTTGTCTCTTGTCCCCTTTCCTCACTCCCAATACCTACTTACATCCTAGCCTTCAGCAGACCTCCAACCTCACAAAGGAAATAAGAGCTAACCAGCACACAACTTTCTCAATTTTCTTACTGGTATTTGTGGCATTGCCTTCCTCCTCTGGAATTCTTTTATTCTAATACAATTCTCTAGAATATGACCAAATCTTTCAGTGAAGTGAAATGAGATATGGCATAACTGGGCTTTGCATGAGTTCAAATTCAGTGATTTTAACTTTGATGACCATATCTTGATTATCTTTAGAGATGCCTACATTTCACTCTTAATAAATGAAATTTATTTTTTGAAACATTCAGTAATTTCATAATCTTGGTTCAAATTCACAAATGAAGTTACATTTTTGTTCACTGGTTTACTGTTTTGACAAATCTAACATTAGCAACTGGAGAAAATACCCGTAACCCCTACTGTATGGAATGTCATTGCTTATTATCTGGAATGATCAGAATATGGTGCATTCTATTGAATGAAGTATTTCAGTTAAAAAACTTTCAGAGAATAAAAAGACTAAATACAACACAAATTGAGACTATTTTAATCTCCCTTTGAAGACTCAGAGGTCCTTTTTAAATATTTTACTTCAAGGCAATAATAAGAAACTTAATGTTCATTATATGGGAAGTTATAATACAGGCAACATGGTCATAAGTTCCATGATTATCAAATCTTTAAAGCTGAAAAAGGAGCAGAGTCTCAAAACATAAGATGGATAAAAGCAATATATTAAAAAGTTTTTGCTTAAATACATATTTACCATTTTTTAAATTAAAGTATTATTGACATACACTCTTACGAAGGTTTCACATGGAAAAACAATGTGGTCACTACATTTACCCATATTATCAAGTCCCCACCCATACCCCAATGCAGTCACTGTGGTAACCACTAGGTTCCTTCTTGGAGTCTCTGAGCCTGCTACTATTTTGTTCCTTCAGTTTTGCTTCATGGTTATACTCCACAAATGAGGGAAATCATTTGGCACTTGTCTTTCTCCGCCTGGCTTATTTCACTGAGCATAATACCCTCCAGCTCCATCCATGTTGTTGCAAATGGTAGGATTTGTTTCTTTCTTATGGCTGAATAGTATTCCATTGTGTATATGTACCACCTCTTCTTTATCCATTCATCTACCGATGGACATTTAGGTTGCTTCCATATCTTGGCTATTGTAAAAAGTGCTGCAATAAACATAGGGGTGCACAGGTCTTTTTGAATCTGAGAAGTTGTATTCTTTGGGTACATTCCAAGGAGCGGGATTCCTGGGTCAAATTGTATTTCTACTTTTAGTTTTTTGAGGAACCTCCATATTGCTTTCCACAATGGTTGAACTAGCTTACATTCCCACCAGCAGTGTAAGAGGGTTCCCCTTTCTCTGCATCCTCGCCAGCATTTGTTGTTCTTAGTCTTTTGGATGCTGGCCATCCTAACTGGTATGAGGTGATATCTCATTGTGTGTTTTTTTTTTTTTAGGAGAGCAAGGTACAGGCTGTTATTTAGAGATAAAGTAAAAGGACAGAGCTCCTGGCTCATGCCAGGAGGGGACAAGAGAGTCCCCTCATTGTGGTTTTAATTTGCATTTCCCTGATGATTAGTGATGTGGAGCATCTTTTCATGTGTCTGTTGGCCATCTGAATTTCTTCTTTGGAGAAGTGTCGCTTCATATCCTCTGCCCATCTTTTAATCATGTTATTTGCTTTTTGGGTGTTGAGGCATGTAAGTTCTTTATACATTTTGGATGTTAACCCCTTGCTGGATATGTCATTTACAAATATATTCTCCCATACTGTAGGATGCGTTTTTGTTCTGTTGATGGTGTCCTTTGCTGTACAGAAACCTTTTAGTTTGATGTAATCCCATGAGTTCATTTTTGCTTTTGTTTCCCTTGCTTGAGGAGATGTGTTCAGGAAGAAGTTGCTCATGCTTATATTCAGGAGATTTTTGCCTATGTTGTCTTCAAAGAGTTTTATGGTTTCATGACTTACATTCAGGTCCTTGATCCATTTCGAGTTTACTTTTGTGTATGATGTTAAACAATAATCCAGTTTCATTCTCTTGCATGTAGCTGTCCAGTTTTACCAACACCAGCTGTTGAAGAGGCTGTCATTTCCCCATTGTATGTCCATGGCTCCTTTACTATATATTAATTGACCATATATGGTTGGGTTTATATCAGGGCTCTCTAGTCTGTTCCATTGGTCTATGGGTCTGTTCTTCTGCCAGAACCAAATTGTCTTGATTATATTTACTTTTTATAATCAATGAAACATAGCTATTTTTATAAATATAAAAACCTGAAATAGGTTAGTCTCATTTCAGTCCAGCATTCAATTAATTCACGTATTTGTGTTTGTCACCCAGTATGAAGAAATTCTAATTCAAAGATAAGCAATGCAAATAGCAACTGGATTTAAACAGCTCAGCTTGCAGTCTCAAGTATTCTTCAATTAAACTGAGCCATAATATCTAAAATGCAGTGAGAAATAGTAACTGTTTGAAAGCTGAATCACTAACAGGATCCAAACATTGCTCTCATTCTTATTATAGACCCTAAAGCCAGACAAGAAAACCCCAAAGCTTTTTAAGCCCTCAAACTCTCTGTAATAGGATACTCCCGCCATGCAAGGTATTATGCCCACACAAGTCTTTACATATTCACATGACGACAATGTGCAAATGTGCCAGAGCCTTGTCTGGCACCTAACTCAACTCCATGAACATGTGCTGCTGAAGTGTATTCTCATGTACAATTTTAAGTGTGCAGTAAGTGAAGATCTATACTTCTTTTAAAGGCTAGGGCAGAACCACATTCTAATCAATGCTAAATACATACAACATTCAATATATGCACAGGAGAAACTTAAAGACCTCAATTAACTGTAGGGGCTAAAAATATATTATAGTCATGAAGAGACATGGAGGAACCTTAAATGCATATTGCTGAGTTAGTTAAAGAAGTCATTCTGTAAAGGCTACACACCATTTGATTCCAACTTTCTGGATATGCCAAAACTATGGAAACAGTAAAAAAAGCGTAGTTGCCAGGTTCAAAGAGAGGGAGGGATGGAAAAATAGATGGAGCACAGGGGCTTTTTAAGGGCAGTGAAACTGTCTACAGGTAAAACAGGATTTAAGAGGAGGGTAAAGAAAATGAGCTTTACATGTGCTGGCCAAAATTAGCTAACAGAGTTAATAAATTACCCAAAAAAGGCTTGAGATCACAATTAGGAAGGTCCTGGGCTCACCTAGGAAGTATCTGAAAAGCTGAAAGGCTACATGCCCCAGGGCAAAGGACTGTACTAATATGGCAGGAAAGGTGTTCTAAGCACATTCAAATTTCAAGCAATTCCAGCTTAGTCATTCTTTTCCACCAACAGAACTGTCTCCAAAGATCGTTAGTAAGAAGGATGAAACATAGCACCCAGCAAATTTTAAGAGAAGAGGAAAAGCAAGAAACCAAGTAAAGAGAGGAAAGCATGCTTTGGAAAGGAAGAATAACCCCAGGAGGCAGCAGAAAATTATAAATACATACTCTCAAAGAAATCTAAGGTAATATAAAACTAAAGATAAAAATAAAAGGAATCCAGAAGGACATGTTATGACATAAACAAATATAATAAATGAAAATGTCCCTAAAATAAAGAACTAACAAAATCTAGCTTGGTGAACATGAAGATTAAGAGAAAAAATACCATGGATACCTAGGTAGGAAAGCAAGGAGAAACATCAGGCTGACCTAAAATTTCTCCATTGCAATCTATAGTACCAGAGCATACTGTTTCTGTTTTAAAAAAAAAAAAATCATTGAAAATTTGCTGTTATTTACACAAAAAATAACAAATACATTTTGCCTTATAGAACACTGAAAAAATACTGTCAAAAATATTTTTTTCCACCTTTATCCAATCTCATTCTTCTCTTGGAGGTAACCACTGTTAACAGTTGAGGGTCTACCTTTTCAGGCCTTTGTGCATCTATACAGATATAAGCACAAAAGAAATACATAGTTGTGTGTGGAAGAGGGGGCAGTGTATAATACAAATGCATCATATCATCTCATTTAGCAAGCTGTTTCAATTAACAGTAGATCTTAGAGCTCTTCCCATGTAGATGTACATGAATATGCCTCATTTTTAGACTGCTATATGGTATCCCATAAAATGGATATAACATATTTAATATACCCCTACGGTTGGATCAACTTTTTAGCTTGTCTTACCATAAAAAACAATAAAACATCCTTTTATATAGCTATCCTTTGAGAAATATTTGCATGTGCTAAAAAAGCTCTTTATAAATATAGCTGTTAGACCAAAGAACACACATATTTTTAAAGATATTATTCAACTGACCGTTAAAGAAATTAAAATGTATACTCTCACCACCAGTACCCAAAGAACCCAATTCCCCCAGATGCTTGCTAACAAAGACTATCATCAAAGTTTTTCCTTTTGTACAATCACTTGGAGAACAGGCTGTATTTTGTTTTGTTTACAAATGTTAAACATATGTTTACTGGCCAACTTTTTGCTTGTGAAATGGCCTTAGTATTATCTTTTTCTCATTTTCTACTGGTTATGATAATTTTAATCGAGTTTTAGGACTTCCCTTATAAATCCTAGATGCCATTCCTTTGTTACAAGTGTTGCAAGTATTACCCCCCCACCAGTCACTTGTATTTTGAGGTCTTTCTTCATATAGAAATTCTGTATTTTGTATATTCAAATTTATTCGAACTTACCAATTTTTCTTTTGGTTTCCCATTTGGTATCTTTAGGAAGTCCTTTCCGACCAAAAAGCCATGTTTTCTCCTACCATTTCTACATTGTTATCTTGAATGTGCTTAACATCTGGGCTTTTACTTCACCTGGATTGAAGTTTATTTTATTTAAAACAACTTGTGGGCCATCATCACTCTAACACCAAAACCAGGCAAAGACACGATAAAAAATGAAAATTACAGACCAATATCCATGATGAACATAGATGCAAAAATACTCAACAAAATATTAGCAAACCAAATTCAAAAATACATCAAAAAGATCATCCATCATGATCAAGTGGGATTCATCCCAGGGATGCAAGGATGGTACAACATTCGAAAATCCATCAACATCATCCACTACATCAATAAAAAGAAGGACAAAAACCACATGATCATCTCCATAGATGCTGAAAAAGCATTCGACAAAATTCAACATTCATTCATGATAAACTCTCAACAAAATGGGTATAGAGGGCAAGTACCTCAACATAATAAAGGCCATATATGACAAACCCACAGTCAATGTTATACTTAACAGCGAGAAGCTGAAAGCTTTTCCTTTAAGATCAGGAACAAGACAAGGATGCACACTCTCCCCACTTTTATTCAACATAGTCCTGGAGGTCCTAGCCATGGAAATCAGACAACACAAAGAAATAAAAGGCATCCAGATTGGCAAGGAAGATGTCAAACTGTCCCTGTTTGCAGATGACATGATATTGTACATAAAAAACCCTAAAGAATCCACTCCAAAACTATTAGATCTAATATCTGAATTCAGCAAAGTTGTGGGATACAAAATTAATACACAGAAATCTGTGGCATTCCTATACACTAACGATGAACTAACAGAAAGAGAAATCAGGAAAACAATTCCATTCACAATCACATCCAAAAGAATAAAATACCTAGGAATAAACCTAACCAAGGAAGTGAAATACCTATACCCTGAAAACTACAAGACACTCTAAAGAGAAATGAAAGAGGATGCTAATAAATGGAAATTCATCCCATGCTCTTGGCAGGGAAGAATTAATATTGTCAAAATGGCCATCCTGCTTAAAGCAATCTACAAATTCAATGCAATCCCTATCAAAATACCAACAGCATTCTTCAATGAACTACAGCAAATAGTTCAAAAATTCATATGGAACCACAAAAGACCCTGAATAGCCAAAGCAATCCTGGGAAGGAAGAATAAAGCAGGGGGAATTACACTCCCTGACTTCAAGCTGCACTACAAAGCCGCAGTAATCAAGACAATTTGGTACTGGCACAAGAACAGACCCATAGACCAGTGGAACACAATAGAGAGCACAGATATAAACCCAAGCATACATGGTCAACTAATATCCGATAAAGGAACCATGGATATACAATAGGGAAACGACAGCCTCTTCAACAGCTGGTATTCGCAAAATTGGACAGCTACATGTAAGAGAATGAAACTGGATTACAGTCTAACCCCATAGACAAAAGTAAACTCAAAATGGCAAAGACCTGAATGTAAGTCATGAAACCATAAAAATCTTAGAAGGCTCATGTTTATGTCCAAGAGATTTTTGCAACTTCTTCATGAATGTATCTCCCCAGGCAAGGGAAACAAAAGCAAAAATGAACAAATGGGACTATATCAAACTAAAAAGCTTCTGTACAGCAAAGGATACCATCAGTAGAACAAAAAACATCCTACAGTATGGGAGAATATATTCATAAATGACATAACCGATCAGGGGTTGACATCCAAATTATATAAAGAGCTAACACACCTCAACAAACAAAAAGCAAATAACCCTATTAAAAAATGGGCAGAGGATTAGAGCAGACACTTCTCCAAAGAAGAAATTCAGATGGCCAACAGGCACATGAAAAGATGCTCCACATCACTAGTCATCAGAGAAATGCAAATTAAAACCACAATGAGATACACCTCACACCAGTTAGGATGGCCACCATGCAAAAGACAAACAACAGCAAATGTTGGCGAGGATGTGGAGAAAGGGGAACCCTCCTACACTGCTGGTGGGAATGTAAATTAGTACAACCATTGTGGAAAAGCAGTAAGGAGGTTCCTCAAAAACCTCAAAATTGAAATACCACTTGACCCAAGAATTCCACTCCTAGGAATTTACCCTAAGAATGCAGCAGCCCAGTTTGAAAAAGACACATGCACCCCTATGTTTATCGCAGCACTATTTACAATAGCCAAGAAATGGAAGCAACCTAAGTATCCATCAGTAGATGAACGGATAAAGAAGATGTGTGGTATATATACACAGTGGAATATTATTCAGCCATAAGAAGAAAACAAATCCTACCATTTGCAACAACATGGATGGAGCTAGAGGGTATTATGCTCAGTGAAATAAGCCAGGCGGAGAAAGACAAGTATCAAATGATTTCACTCAGCTGTGGAGTATAAGAACAAAGGAAAAACTGAAGGAACAAAACAGCAGAAGACTCACAGAATCCAAGAATGGACTAACAGTTATCAAAGGGAATAGGACTGGGGAAGATGGGTGGGAAGGGAGGGATAAGGGGGAAAAAGGGCTATTGCAATTAGCACACATAATGTAGAGGGGGTGGGGTGGGGTGGGGTGGGGGATACAGGGAAGGCAGTATGACACAGAGAAGACAAGTAGTGATTCTATAACATCGTACTACGCTGATGGACAGTGACTGCAATGGGGTATGTGGTGGGGACTTGATAATAGGGGGGTCTAGTAACCATAATGTTGCTCATGTAATTGTATATTAATAATAGCAAAGGAAAAAAAAACCTACCTGTGGTTCTAACACTATTTGCTGAACAGTACATCTTTTCACTATTGATAGGAAATATTATCTTTATCATATGCTGAATTTCCAGATAAATGGGCCTGTCTCTGAACTTTTTGTTCCCCTACTCTATATGCCTATTCCACAAATATTTTACTTACAACTGTTATAGTAATGTTTGGTAATCCAGTAGAATTAGTTCCTTTCTCATTAGTTCTCTAAAATTTTTTCTTAGCCATTTTCCTACATATTTCTCTTCTAGATTAACTGTAGTATCAAGCTGGTCAAATTCATGAAGTTTGGATTTTGATTGGGATTATATTTAATGTTGTTAAAAATTTGGGAGCTCTGACAGCTTCCCTCCATTCACTTTTTTCACTATTAAACAGGGCAAAGAAATCTTTTCTACTACATTATCCAATAACAAAAACTATTTTTGTATGCCATCTTGTTTCTGGCCACGTTACTATGTCTAATAATTCTAAATATTGATTCTCTTTGATTTTCTGTGGGATACTATCCCAAAAATAAGTTTGGTCTCTTCTGTTCCAGTAGTTTATCTAGTTCTTTCTGCTGCCTCACTGCATTGTTTAGACTTTCAAATCTAATATTTCTAATGTTTGCTGTAAATTTGTGGCAGACAGCCCTAACCAAGTTGAGGAAATATCCTATTCCTGTTTTCTAAAAAATTTTTAACAATCAAGAGTGCGTATTAGAAATACTATTTCCTTATCTTTTGGATTGATCATATGGGTTTTCTATTTACTAATGTAACAATTACATTAGTAGGTTTCTAGATGTTGAAAAACCTTCGCATTCTTGGGATAGATCATACTTGGCCATGATTAACTTTTTTCATATGGTACTGGACTCTATTATTTAGTATCTTTACATGTGAGTTCATATAAAATTAGCTTGCAATGTCCTTTGTTATTTTCCTCTTGCTTAATGTTGCTATCAGGGTTATTTACTCTAGCCTCATAAAATGAGCTCCTAAATTCTCCACTTTCCTCTATGTTGTGGAAAAAAACTATACAATCTGGGAGGTTACTGGCCCTTAAAGCCTCAACAGAGTAAGAGTCTAGGCTTAAAAACCATCTGGCCTTAAAGTCTGCAGCTATCTCTACAAGTTCCTCTATAGTTACTGATCTATTCAAGTTTTTTTTTCTGAACAAATTTTATCATATATAGTACATCTTCATAGAAAAATCACCTGGGTCATTTTGTCTATTTTATGTTTTTTTAAGAAGCCAGTTTTTAATTTTACCAATTAAAACTACCAGGTTGTATTTTCTATTTTATTAATTTGTGCTTTTACTTATTAGTTTCTTCTCCCTGCTTCCTCTGGATTTATTTTGTTGTTCTTATTCTTGAATTCAATGTATAGTTCACTTCTGACCTTTGGTTTTTTTTTAAAGGATTCATTAAATACCATCTAATTTTCTGTATACTATGTAGGTTACATCCCACAGGTTTTTGTTAGGAGCATTCTCATTATTATTGATTGCTTAACTTCCTAAGTTGAAACATTTGACCTCTTAACTCCAGTTATTTAGAAGTAGATTTTTTTGTCCACATGAATAGGTTTCTCTTAGCTCTCCTTTTGCTATTAATTTTTTTTTTGCATTATAGTCAGCAAATGAGGCCTACATGATTTCAGCTTTTTTGAAATTTGAGTTTTCTTTGCAGCCTGATACATGGCATTTTTTTCCTTAATATTTATAACTCTAAGTGGAAAAAATGTGAAACCTAAGAACTGTTCATGTAACTTTGACTTGTCATTCATTTATGAGAGCAAGAAAAAAACTAATCCCTACTAGCATTCAAAGACTCAAAGGTCCATTTATGAGCCCATCTTGAAAAAGGTACGTAATGATTAAAATCCACCTAACCAAATAACCAAAAATAAGAATACAAGAATGGTCCAAACTCATCAAATTGTACATATTAAAAATATGTGCAGTTCTTTGTATGTTAATTATACTTCAATAAAGCTGTTTTAAAAAAAAGAGTAAGGTAACTGTTGAATCACTACGTTGTATACTTGAAACCAATATAATACTGCATCTCAACTGTACTTCAATAAAAAAATACACTTAAAATAATACAAGAATGGAAAAGTTGTGCCACAAATGAATTAGGGGTGAGAAACAGATCAAACAGTACAAATATTATCAACCAAAACAGCATAAAAATAACAAACTTTCTTCATCTTTCATGGGGAGAGACTGAAGAATAAAATTCATAAAGAAATAGAGGTCTAAGTTTATTTTGCTAAAAGGAGCTATTAGATAACTAACAGATAAATACCACTCCCAAATACACAGAAAGGGTGACAAGAAATATTACAAACAGGTTGTGAAGTACAAATCTATTTTATAAATCTTGAAAAAAAGATTTTGTGGAATTGTTGTAAATAAATGAAAAAATCTGAAAAAATTACAATATGCAGAGGTAATAGTAGCCATCTCTAGAAAGTGGAGAAACCGAGGAGGGGGATAATGTTTACAGTCTGACATATTAATTTTGGTAACAATTCTGTTCAATGAATAGTGAACTTAAAATTAGAAAACTGGTTCTGCCTCTATTATTAGTCACAAAATTGGATAATTTTAACTTCTCCCATCCTCAATTTATCTCCAAAATAAGTATCTGTCATATCCACAAAAATGTTTTTATTATCATGTTCATATGCCCCAGAATAAAAACATAGAAAGCAGGCAATACACATGTGCTAAGACGAATCACATTTTAGTAGTAATACTAAAATGATCTGTTTCAAGTATGTCAAAACTCCTTTCATTTCTACTCCAAAAATACCTCAAAGAACTTTACAGGCTAATTACTATCCAACCTATTAGAAATGCTAAAATGTTACCAAGACAAACTGAGGTACCAAAATTTATCTTACTTATTAGAGGTACATAAACATTAGTTTGTTCCTAGCATAGTAAATATATATTCATATTATTTTCAAACATAGGAGAAAAGGCAAAAGCCTTCATTTTATTTCCTTGCTAAAAACCAGAAGATACTAAATATATGTCTCAAACTTATATTTAGAGCTATTGGATAAATTTTCTTTGCTTGAACATTAAGTCAATTCTTATCTAAAATTCGCTACAAATTTAGCCATGTGAGATTAGGTTATTCCCTTCTCAACTGATCTTTATCCAAATAAAAAGCTCTGTTTTGGGCCATAATGTTTAAATATTAATCCTGATTATGAGGGTAAAAGCATGACTCAGTCATGACAGTTCACACAAGGTAACTAGAAGAAAAAGATGTGAACTGCCTTAGAAACAAGAATGATTAAAAACCAAATATATATATACCTTCAATAATACAAAAGTACACATGGAGTTATTAATTACACTATTGTTTGTAGTTACAAAATAGTAGATACTACCTGAATGTTCATACATGGGAGAATGATAGAACCAACTATGGTATACACACAGTGGAGTAATATCCAGCTGTTAAAAGGAGGATCTCTATGAACCGACATGGTCTGAGCTCCATGAGACAGTGCTAAGTAAAAAAAGCAAAATATCCAAAGGGCCCATATAGTATGCTACCTTTTATTTAAGAAAGAAGGGAGAAACAAGAATTACATGTATCTCTCTTAACACAACAGAACAAAAAGGCTGTCTTTTCCAAGGGGTAAGGAGGGAATAACTTAGTAGAAGGGATTCAGAAGAGAAATAACACTTGAGTATACATTTTTGCATAGATAATGTTCTACATATTCAAAATATTAAGTTAAGAAGGATGGGAAGGCAGGGCAGATGCTAAACACAGAAAACTGAATAAACTCAACCACATTTTAAATGAGTAATATAACCACATGAAGAGGGAAAAAAATAAAACTAATGTAAGTAATATACAAACACAGTATTTGATTATATGCTCTCAGTCTTGGGCAGGGTGGATGGGGAGAGAACTGCATACAAATTCTGAGCGCCTTCCAAGAGGTTTGTTTTTTGAAGTAGTATGAACACAAAATTCTGGAACTGTTTTAGAAATAATACAGGAGTGAACAAATGAGCCAATGTGCTGATGTTGGTGGGAGTCAGGGTCTCACTATAGAAGTGGATACAATACATGGTAGGTAGAAGAAAGAAACTTGTGAGAATAGGCTGGAACTAAAGTATCCATGCAGTCTAATAAGTATGGGTACAGTTGTATGTACATACCAGTGGTTCTCAGCTGGGGGAGATTTTGCCCCCTAGAGGAGAGTGGCAACATCTGGAAACATTTTTGGTTGTGGCACCTAGCGGGTAGAGGCCAGAGATGTTGTAAACATCCAAGAGTGTACAGGACAGCCCCCACAGCAAAGAGTTATTCAATCCAAAATGTGGACGGTGCCAAGCATGAGAATTCTTAGTACATGTGCGTGCCAGAGTGTCTGTGTATATGTTTATTTATATATACATGTACTCATTTCCTAGTTCTGTCTACTTACACAGCACAGAAGCAGACGCCCAGTATCAGTAAGTACACCTGTTGCCTGTATCCTGATCTATAATACCATTCCCCACAAAGAATAACCAGGGCAGGTATACAATGAGCCTGGAACATCTTATTATGCTAGAAAGTAAGGAAGTGTTCACAAAAAAATGGTAGGGGCATATATTAGAGTCAACTGAAGAAGCTCTTATGAAACAATCTGGGAGAAGTCAAGCACCAAAACAGTAAGAATAGTAATGAATGGTAAAACTACTGAAAATTTGAGAACCTCTGAATTCATACCAACAATGAAAAGACAAAAAAGAGAAAAAGAAGCTGAATGATGACTAGTAGAGGAGTGGTGTTGCTAGAAAATCATCACTTTGTAATGCAACCATTATAGTGAAAAATGGCTTAGTTAAGAATCAATCTAGGGGGAAACTAGTGATGGAAATAAGAATGCTTGCATGTTCTTAAATTAAAATGCCTCTCATTTTATTTGTTGGGAAGGAAATAATATTAGCTATGTAGTGGCTGAAATCAGGCATCTTAACTGAGGGATCAAAATTAACATCATCATTTAGGGGCAGATAGACATTATTTGTCTCTAGACATGATATCCTGAGAAAAATATAAAATACTTTTGTAGTTTCCAACCAAGCATGCATAACCTTAATCTAATCATGAAGAAACATTAGAAAAATGTAAAATGAGGAATACTCTATTTAAAAAAAAGACTCTTCTTCAAAAATACAAATTAAATGAGACTAAAGAGACATGACGACTAAATACAATACCTAATCCTGGACTGGATGTATAAGAGACAGGGGAAAAAAGGCCATAAAGAACATTATTGGGTCAGTTACCAAAAATGGAGTATGAAAAGCAGATTAAATAAAAATACTGTGTCAATGTTAAGTTTACAGAAATTGCTGATTGTACTGTGGTTTCACGGAAGAATATCCTTATTCTTGGGAACTACATGTGCAAGTATCTGGAGCCAAGGTCTTGATGTATGCAACTTACTGACAAATGGTTTAAGAAAAAAATACTGTGTGACACACAGAGCTACAGAGTACAAATGATAAAGCAAATGGTACAAAATGTTAATCAAATCTGGATAAAATGTATCTAAGTATTCTTTATACTAATCTTACAACTTGTAAAAATAAACACCTAAAACATAAAGCTAAAATTTCCCCCTTACATTTCTTCACCTTCAGAATGCTATGAAATATGGGATGCTATAAGATACTATAAAATGACAGTGGTCAAATAATTTCATGCCTCTCTCATTAATGCATTTGTATTAAGTATTACATTAGCCACCTCATAAAGTTCAAATCCTGTAACAATCAATGGATAATAAAAGATTAAAAATACAACAAAGGAAAGGCCTTAGCAATAACAACAAAAAAGCTTTTGATTTTCTGAAACATGGATTCCAGACAAAAACAGCTTCTGAGTTTTGAAACACTATCTTCCTATGGAACATAATATAGCTGACCACTGAATAAAGCAGGAGTTAGGAGCACTGCCCCCAAAAACTTAACTGCTACTAACCTACTGTATATTAAATGGGTCAATTAACTTCAGATGCAACAAAGAGTAGAAAGAGAAATGGGAGGCTTGTAGTGTCCAACAAAGAAAAGAGAGAAAGCAGAAGGTCAATTAGCTACTCTACTGGTCCCTGCCAGGGTGACATCTGACTATGGGTGGATCAGGCCTGGACTGAAAGGAGTACACTTCAAAGGGGCAAAGGTTTCCCACCTCCTTCCTGGTCTAGCAGATCAGGGCCTTATTCTGCTCTTAGATCCCAGCATTTCTCTCTGGTTCATGTAACAGCTGGTTAGCCCACTGGCCAGACTATGGTGCTAATAATGCCAAGACTGTGGGTTCCATTCCCTTAGGAACTACTATTTACAACATTTTTCCTTTCCCATTTCTACTGACCCCACATCATCCATAGAATGAATCTGCTTCCTTACATCCGATTATACTGCATATTTATTGGGAAAAAAACACCTGTGTATATAAGTGGACCCACAGAGTTCTAAACTGTGTTGCTTCAAGGGTCAAATGTATATTTAAGACAAGCTTAGGATAAAACATATCCAAACTAACTTACTTTGTTCTACTTTAAACTTATACACGATAAAGTCACAAGGATAAATAACACTGCGTCAAAAGTATGACCCAGTTTTAAAATCACGCCAAACTGCCCAAAACAATATTTGAACATTCACAGCAATAGTTTTAATAGATCTAGTAGTTCAGAATAGATCTCTCAAGGCTATATTTTAATTTACTACTTTATCCTTTATGAGAGGATTTAAAAAATAAAACATAAAACACAGAAACTTACAGTTCATCTCGTTGTCTCTGGGACAGCACCATTTTGCCTGTAAGATCAAGCTTATCTGATATAGTGGTATGTCCCTCCTTTGGGAAATCAAAAAGCTTTGTGATCCTGGATTTATAATTAAATATACCACTAAGTGGCTTCCACGCAGGGGAAAACGATTCTTTTATAAGTGAATCCACCCAGTAACCAGGAGATAGTCAGCAAGAAAGGTTCACTTCCACCTGAGGAAAAAGAGAGAAAGATTATTTCTTTCACTTAGAATTTAAATTATTTTTAAATTATTATTTGCAGTCCATACTTTCAAAGATGAGCTTTACTATGATGTCAATATGGGCATTAGATATTTTCATTCTACTGTGATAATGCCAAAATATGTAGTATTTTCTGTACTTTAAGTTATCTTTAATAGTTTACTGAGCCAAAAGAGCACTGTTTCAAAATTTATTCACTCCCAACCATGTCACCTGCCAGATATATTGAGACTAATTTTATTAAATCTGGAATATTAACATATAACTTCTACAGAAGACTGTAATTCGCCTTTAAATAAAAAAAAAACCAAAATTTCTCATTTTTAGAAAAGGTACCACCAGAAAAAAGACATATAAGGATTTCACAAACTGTACATAGCCACAATGTGCCAAACGTAACTTCAAGATTGGATATTAGTTACATTAGAATAGCTGATATTATTTATAAATGTAAATAAACTATTTAGCAATCTCATGTCCTCTTAACCAATGCATTTAATTAAGAAACAACTTAATATTACTTCAACTTGTTTTGTGTCCTTTAAAAGCATGTTTTTTAAAAATAAAAAACTGAATGGACTACTCTTAGGAGTTGATGTGCTCACACAGTAATCCAGTTGTCTAATATAGGTACTTTATATTTATTACTTAATATTTCACAGTTCTTTCTTTATAGTTGTAATACTATAAAATCAATTCCTATATAATATTTAAGAAGTACTGCGATCAGCTCAATGAGAGTAAAGGTATGTAAAACAAAAATCAAGAATTGTTTCTTAAAGAGTTATTCTTCTAATCTACTTCTCCCCAAAATTTTTAGTTTGTCTTATCACATTGTACAAAAATAGCTAGACAGAATTTCCAGTGTTTTTAAGAAATATATCCAAGATAGTCTTACGAATAATGCAGACTACTTGTACATACAAAATTCAGTTGGAAGTGACATTTCAAATAGCAAATCACTCTCCAAATGAAATGATGTGACCATCTAAGGAAAGGCCTGTGAGACCACTTATCTGGAGATACATGATGGACAGAGGAGACAGAGACCATTTCTTGAACACCTTTTTCTTGCCATGCCAGGAACTATATTCCAGGCACTGACCACATGGTGGTGAATAAGGCAGTCAAGGAAGAAAAATGAGAGAGCAAACCCTGGTTTGAAGTATGAGCCTAGAAACAAAGAGTGCTCAGATGTCCCCAATAGCAATCCTTCTCCACTGAACAGTTGAATAAATATAACCAGGGATTTATTTTATGATCTTTAATGACTCTTGTGACCTGGAGACTAGCTGGCTCAAAAGGACGGCTGAAAATCATCACTACCACTATGTCTAAATCCACAGAAATAAGACTACTGTCAATAATAAACAGTGAATTGAGAGACAAACACAATGAACAGCCCAGGAAAACATTCTTTTTTGGTATTTAACAGCTCCTAATTATTTAAGCTTCACTATTATAAGACTGTCATCCAGCCAAAGCATTTAGGTATTCACACACAGGTCACAGAAGGGTAAGGATTATCTAATGGTGGTGACTATATGAACTGTCCACACGGTTCTATTATCTGGGACAACGGTAATCCACTGACAGAGAATCATATAAATAAAAGTGAATAAGGGACAGGGTAAAAATTCCTTTTAATCAGGAAAAAACTCCACTATATTACATACATTACAGGGTCCAATTTAATTACAGAGACTGCCTCTAGCCAAGAAAGCAAATCAATGTACAAGAATAACAATAGTACTGGGTAGAATGACTTATTTAATGATAAAAACAAAACAACTAAATCATTGAATGTATAATTGTGTATAAGTGTACAAGTTAATTTATTCATTCAACAAACATTTACAAAACACTGTGTATGTTTATTAAGTGTTTAAGAAGGAAAAATACTAAGTTTAATGAGGGAAAAGACTTGGTTTTTACTCTCAAGAAGTTTACACTCTACCAGAAGACTTAGCCAAGAAACATTTAAAACTCTAAGAAGTATGACAAGTATTACCGCATGGAGGGTGATGACTCAGGATGAAACTGAGGAGTAAGGTAAGCAGGGGCAGGTTTTTAGAATTTATTGTAGTGGCAATAGCAAGCCATTAGATAAGTTTTTTGGAAAAAACACTCTCACTTACACAGTGAAGAATGGACAGACTGGAAAGGAAGAGACAAGATAGGAGGCTTGCAGCAATGAAGGTAACAGACGCTGGGGATTACTCTAGCACAGCAGTAGTATATAAAGAAAATTAGATGGATTTAAGTAATTTCCCAGGCAAATCTTAGAAGGTTGGTGACTAGATGTGGGCAGCAAGAAGGTGAGAGACTAAGGTCAGTCAAGGACTCAAGGATTACTTCCAGAGATTTTTCTTCCTTAGAACTACATTGAAACTCTTAACACGTGAGGGGATGAGGAAAGAAAATATAGTTCATTTCATTATTAAATATGTTGATTCTAAAGTGCCTGTGAGATTTCTAGTAGGATGCTGTACAGGTAATTCAGGTCTGAAGAGAACCAACCTACAGAAATAAAAACGTTTGGTATTTATCAGCTTAGAGATGGCATAACTGAAGCTATGATAATAGATGAGATGACCCACGGAGAATACATATGTAGAGCAAGATGAGAGAGCTGGTTAGAACCAGGCAGAGCAAAACCAACATGTTGAATAGAGTCTACAATTGAGGCTAGGAGGAAGCAGTTAAAGAGGTAAAATCAAGACAGGAAAGAGTATTTCACAGAAGCCAAGGGAATATGTCCAGAAGGAGAGGCAATAAATACTTGATCCAACTATTAGACAAAATAAAGTCTGAAATGGATCTACTCCATTCAGTATAGAGTTCACTGACAACCTTTATGAGAATGGCTTCAGTAAAATGGTAGGGACAAGCTTTAACATGGCAGAAACCATATTTAAATGGGCTGATGATGACTGCAAGGAGATGAATATGGTACCATAAATAAATATCTTAGAAATACATAGAAATGTTGAAAAGCAGTTTTACTGGTTTTTGTTTTTCTCAACCAAGTAAGATGCTTAGGTGCAATTTACTGGTGGGGGTTGGGGGGAGAAGAAACGAAGAAAGGAACAAAAATTTTAATCATCACTATTTTCACCCCTTAATCAACCAAAGGCAAACAGACAACCAGACTTTATGTATCTCTTGATAGAATAATGCTACATTACTTATAAAGTATTCTTGCCACAAAACCAAACCTATGTCTATTCTACTCACTAGCTCCAACTACCAATTTACAAGAAGTATAGAGGACAAAAGAACATGTTAAATACACCATGGGGCTATAACCAGCAATATCCAGGCTGTGAAAATAAATGACACAGTTTCTTCAAATAAATTTCAGGAAGAATCAAAGTCGTGAAGGGAAATCTTAAGATTAAAAAAGACCAGTGGGGTCGAGTTCCGGGAAGATGGCGGCGTGAGTAGGGCGGGGGAAGTCTCCTCCCAAAACCATATATATTTATGAAAATACAACAAATACAACTACTCCTAAAAGAGAGACCAGAAGATACAGGAAGACACCCAGCCTGCAGCTACACTTGAGAGGGCTCGGCACATCACGAAGCGGGTAAGATATGGGGCCGTGACCAGGCGGGGCCTGAGCACTCTCCAACCCCAGCGCACCAGCGGGAGGAGAGGATTCAGAGCGGGGAGGGAGTGGAAGCACAAGGCCCGCCAAATAACCAGCCCTGGTGATCTGCGCCAGGAGCACTGACACACTTCACGCGGTGTACAGGAGATTGGAGAGACAGAGGTGCAGGATCCAAGACAGCAGGATCACTCAGCCGGCTCCCAGGGACAAAAGAAAAGCGCGCTTTGTTAGGGGTCTTAAAGTGACAGGGGCCCAACAGAGGAGCAGGATCGTCCCAGCGCACTCAGCCAAGCAGGCTGGGAGTCCTGGGGGATTTCGGACCGCTGGGACTGTGGCTGGGAAAAGCAGTTGCACAAAGACTTCCCACAGAAATCAGCAGCCTCCTATCCGTTCCTTCCCCAGCCAGAGTCACAAATGGCCCGGCAGACTGGCGTGGCCCAGCGGAGAGGCCGCAACCATGGAATAGTGGAGCAGCAGCACCACCTACAGCATCCACACAGAAACTACACAAGACAGGCGTTTATTTTTTTCTTTTTTTCCTTTCTTCTTTTTTTTCTGACCACTTCTATCGCCATGAAAATTCAGACAAATATGGTACAAACAAAGATTACCCAGACAACCCCAGAGAGGGAGCCTGATGGGATGGACATGCACAATCTTCCTGAAAAGGAATTCAGAATAAAAGTCATAACCATGCTGATGGATCTACAGAGAAATATGCAAGAGCTAAGGGAGGAAGTGAGGGAAGTGAGGAAAGACAATGCAGAGATGACACAAGCGACTGACAGGCTTAGCAGCAGACTGTACGAGATGCAAGAGACTGCTAATGGAATAGAAATCAGAGAACAGGAATACAGAGAAGCTGAGGCAGAGAGATAAAAGGATCTCTAGGAATGAAAGAATTTTAAGAGAACTGTGTGACCAATCCAAACAGAACAATATTTGCATTATATGAGTACCGGAGGAAGAACAGAGAGAAAAAGGGATAGAAAGTGTCTCTGAAGAAATAATTGTTGAAAACGTCCCCATGCTGGGGAAGGAAATAGTCTCTCAAATCACGGAACAATACAGATCTCCCAACACAAGGGACCCAAGGAAGACAACACCAAGACACATATAATTAAAATGGCAAATATCAAGGATAAGGACAGAGTATTAAAGGCAGCGGGAGAGAGAAAAAATATCACCTACAAAGGAAAATTCATCAGACTATGATCAGACTCTCAACAGAAACTTTACAGGCCAGAAGAGAATGGGAAGATAATATTTAACATAATAAAACAGAAGGGCCTCGAACCAAGAATATTGTATCCAGCACAATTATCATTTAAATTTGAGGGAGGGATTAAACAATTCCCAGACAAGTGAAAGCTGAGGGAATTTGCCTCCCATAAACCACCTATTCAGGATATCTTAAAGAGACTGCTCTAGATGGAAGCACTCCTAAAGCTAAAAACAGGTCACAAGAGAAAATAAAATCATAGCAAAGAAAGCAGACCATCCAAATACTAACTAAAGGCAAAGAATAAAACACCTAGTATATAAAGAATGGAGGAGGAAGAATAAGAAGGGAGAAAAATAAAGAATCATCAGACTGTGTTTACAATAACTTAACAAGAAAGATAAGTTATACTGTTAGATAGCAGAGAAGCTACCCTTGAACCTTTGGTAACCATGAATATAAAGCCAGCAATGACAATAAGTACATATCTATCGATAATCACCCTAAATGTAAATGGACTGAATGCACCTATTGAAAGACACAGAGTTACTGAATGGATAAAAAAGCAAGACCCATCTATATGCTGCTTGCAGGAGACTCACGTCAAACCCAAAGATATACACAGACTAAAGGTGAAGGGATGGAAAAAGATATTTCATGCAAACAACAAAGAGAAAAAAGCAGGTGTTGCAGTACTTGTATCAGATAAAATAGACTTCGAAACGAAGAAAGTAGCAAAAGATAAAGGACATTACATAATGAAAAAGGGCTCAGTCCAACTAGAGGATATAACCATTTTAAATATATATGCACCCAACACAGGAGCGCCAGCATATGTGAAACAAATACTAACAGAATTAAAGGAGGAAATAGAAAGCAATGCAGTCATTTTAGGAGACTTCAACACACCATTCAACACCAAAGGACAGATCAACCAGACAGAAAATAAGTAAAGACACAGAGGCACTGAACAACACACTAGAACAGATGGACTTAACACACATCTACAGAAATCTACACCCAAAAGCAAAAGGATACACATTCTTCTCAAGTGCACGTGGAACATTTTCCAGAATAGACCACATACTAGGCCACAAAAAGAACCTCAGTAAATTCAAAACCATTGAAATTCTACCAACCAACTTCTCAGATCACAAAGGTATAAAACTAGAAATTTTAGAAAGAAAACAAAAAGGCTCACAAATACATGGAGACTTAACAACATTCTCCTAAATAATCAATGGTTCAACGACCAAATTAAAACAGAAATCAAAGAATATATGGAGACTAATGACAACAACAACACAAAGCCACAACTTCTGTGGGATGTAGCAAAGGCAGTTCTAAGAGGAAAGTATACTGCAATCCAGGCCTATTTAAAGAAGGAAGGACAATCCCGAATGAACAGTCTAAAGACACAACTACTGAAATTGGAAAAAGAAGAACAAATGAGGCCCAAAGTCACCAGAAAGAGGGACATAATAAAGATCAGAGAAGTAATAAATAAAATTGAGAAGAATAAAACAATAGAAAAAAATCAATGAAACCAAGAGTTGGTTCTTGGAAAAATACACAAAATAGATAAACACCTAGCCAGACTTACTAAGAGAAAAAGAGAATCTACACCCATAAGCAGAAACAGAAATGAAAAAGGAAAAATCGACGGACCCCAGAGAAATACAAAGAATTCTAAGAGAATATTATGAGAATCTATATGCTAACAAGCTGCAAAACATAGAAGAAATGGACAACTTCTTAGAAAAATACAGCCTTCCAAGACGACCAAGCAAGAAACAGAAAAACTAAACAGACCAATCACCAGCAACAAAATTGAATCGGTAATCAAAAACCTATCCAAGAACAAAACCCCCGGACCTGATGGATTCACCTCTGAATTCTACCAGACATATAGAGAAGAAATAACACCCATTCTCCTTAAAGTTTTCTAAAAAATAGAAGAGGAGGAAATACTTCCAAACTCATTCTATGAAGCCAGCATCACTCTAATACCAAAACTGGGCAAAGACCTCACCAAAAAAGAAAATTACACACAAATATCCCTGATGAACGTAGATGCAAAAATACTCAACAAAATATTAGCAAACCGAATTCAAAAATACATCAAGAGGATCATACACCACGATCAAGTGGGATTCATCCCAGGGATGCAAGGATGGTACAACATTTGAAAATCCATCAACATCATCCACCACATCAACAAAAAGAAGAACAAAAACCACACAATCATCGCCATAGATGCTGAAAAAGCACTTGACAAAATTCAATATCCATTCACGATAAAAACTCTCAACAAAATGGGTACAGAGGGCAAGTACCTCAACATCATAAAGGCCATATATGACAAACCCAAAGCTAACATCATACTTAACAGCGAAAAGCTGAAAGCTTTTCATCTAAGATCAGGAACAAGACAGGGATGCCCACACTCTCCACTGTTATTCAACATACTACTGGAGGTTCTAGCCATGGCAATCAGACAAAACAGAAATACAAGGCATCCAGGCTGGTAAAGAAGAAGTCAAATTGTCACTATTTGCAGATGACATGATACTGTACATAAAAAACCCTAAAGAAATCACTCCAAAACTACTAGAACTAATATCTGAATTCAGCAAAGTTGCAGGATACAAAATTAACACACAGGAATCTGTTGCTTTCCTATACACTAATGATGAACTAACAGAAAGAGAAATCAGGAAAACAATTCCATTCACAATTGCATCAAACAGAATAAAATACCTAGGAATAAACCTGACAAAGGAAGTGAAAGACCTATATAAAACTACAAGACACTCCTAAAAGAAATTAAAGAGGACACGAACAAATGGAAATTCATCCCATGCTCTTGGCTAGGAAGAATAAATATTGTCAAAATGGCTATACTACCTAAAGCAATCTACAGATTCAACGCAATCCCTATCAAAATACCAACAGCTTTCTTCAATGAACTGGAACAAATAATTCTAAAATTCATATGGAACCACAAAAGACCCCGAATAGCCAAAGCAATCCTGAGAAGGAGGAATAAAATGGGGAATTACACTCCCTGACTTCAAGTTCTACTACAAAGCCACAGTAATCAAGACAATTTGGTACTAGCACAAAAACAGATCCACAGACCAGTGGAACAGAATAGAAAATCCAAACATTAACCCAAACATATACAGTCAATTAATATATGATAAAGGAGCCTCGGATATACAATGGGGAGATGACAGCCTCTTCAGCAGCTGGTGTTGGAAAAACTGGACAGCTACATGTAAGAGAATGAAACTGGATTATTGTCTAACCCCATACACAAAAGTAAACTCAAAATGGAACAAAGACCTGAATGTAAGCCATGAAACCAGAAAACTCTTAGAAAAAAAAATAGGCAAAAATCTCTTGGACATAAACATGAGCAACTTCTTCATGAACATATCTCCCCGGGCAAGGGAAACAAAAGCAAAAATGAACAAGTGGGACTATATCAAGCTGAAAAGCTTCTGTACAGCAAAGGATACCATCAGTAGAACAAAAAGACATCCTACAGTATGAGAATATATTCATAAATGACATATCCGATAAAGGGTTGACATCCAAAATATATAAAGAACTCACGCACCTCAACAAACAAAAAGCAAATAATCCAATTAAGAAATGGGCAGAGGACCTGAATAGACACTTCTCCAAAGAAGAAATTCAGATGGCCAACAGGCACATGAAAAGATGCTCCACATTGCTTATCATCAAAGAAATGCAAATTAAAACCACAATGAGATATCACCTCACACCAGTGAGGATGGCCAACATCCAAAAGACAACAACAAATGTTGGCGAGGATGTGGAGAAAAAGGAACCCTCCTACACTGCTGGTGGGAATGCAAATTAGTTCAACCATTGTGGACAGCGGTATGGAGGTTCCCCCAAAAACTCAAAACAGAAATACCGTTTGACACAGGAATCCTACTCCTAGGAATTTACCCTAAAAATGCAGCAGTCCAGTTGGAAAAAGACACATGCACCCCTATGTTTATCACAACACTATTTACAATACCCAAGAAATGGAAGCAACCTAAGTATCCACCAGTAGATGAATGGATAAAGAAGATGTGGTACATATACACAATGGAATATTATTCAGCCATAAGAAGAAAACAAATCCTACCAGTGATTTGCAACAACCTGGATGGAGCTAGAGGGTATTATGCTCAGTGAAATAAGCCAAGTGGAAAAAGACAAGTATCAAATGATTTCACTCATCTGTGGAGTATAAGCACAAAGAAAAAAAGTGAAGGAACAAAACAGCAGCACACTCACAGAACCCAAGAACGGACTAATAGTTACCAAAGGGAAAGGAACTGCGGAGGATGGGTGGGAAGGGAGGGACAATGGGGAAAAAGGGGCATTACGATTAGCAGACATAATGGTGGGGCGCAGCGAGGGCTGTACAACTCAGAGAAGACAAGTAGTGATTCTACAGCATCTCACTACGCTGATGGACAGTGACTGTAATGGGGTTGGTGGGGGGGACCTGATGAAGGGGGTAGTTTAATAACCATAATATTGCACGTGTAATTGTAGGTTAATGATACCAAAATAAATTATAAAAACAATAAATAAATAAAAATAAAAAAGACCAGTGACCTATCAACCAATTTCAATGTATAGACCTTATTTAGATCTGTATTCAAAAGAATTGTAAAATAAACCAATGAACATTTGGGGAAACTTGAACACTGGATGTCTGATGGTACTAAGAACAACTGAGTTCTTCAAGAGTCATAACAGTATTGTGGTTATTTTTTAAAAGTGTTTTGGAAATATACAATGAAAAATTTTTCAGTAAAATGATATGTCTGGGATGTGTTTTGAAAAAATTTTGTTGGAAAAAGTGGAAGAGACAGTTATGAAACAAGATCGGCCTTGAGTTAATAATTGTTGAAGCTGGGTAATGAGTACCGAGAAGGTGGATTTCACTATTCTCTAATTGTATGGATCAGAAATTTTCTACAATGACTTTTTTTTTTTAATCAGAAGAGGGAAATAGTGAACAAGGACTTGAGGGAGAAGGAAAAGAAAGGAATGAGATCCCCAAGAAGTCTTACACATTAAGATGGGTCACCTGTCCCACTGTGTTAGAAAGGAGAAAAAGATACAAGTATGTTTTTGTATTTTGGGCAAGTAGGAAATTAAGTCATTTGCTGAGTAGGACTGGTGTGAGGAAGATGATGGTAAGAGGCTTGAAATAGCTGCTATGAAGAATGAAAACAGAGAAGCAGAACAGGAAGTATAGAAAGACATTTTTTAAATTGGAGGCCATGAGTTTTTAGTGGTGCCAATCTACAAAGGGAAGTAATTTTTTTTTCTTTAGCAAATATGCACAGTCCAGCTGCAGACACAGCAAAGCTATATATTTAGAGAGCTAGGGTTGGGTTGAGGGTTTGCAAGGTATATGTGATGAATGCAGTCAGTGATGAGGAAGCTTGAAGTAATAACCAAAGAGCCTAAACTGCATTGTGCAAAAGATGAAAATGGGAAAGGCAAATAGACAGCAGAAGGATTAGGAAAACAGAGCTCTCTGTATCCTGGGAGAAGTCTTGAATGGTTATAGAGTAGGATGATTAAATTTAAGACTTCTCATTTGTTAACTATTATTAACTGTGTGTTGTTGTTAACCACGTTAATAATGTTTTTATTACAAACCAAGTACTGATGACAGACAATGGGTATGGTAAGCATTTAAACACAGATTAAGAAAGATGTGGGTTCAAGTATATTGTCAACTCTATAACCTTAAATCATTCGTCTACTTTCATACTCCTTTGAGAATATGATGAAAACCAAGTAGTACATATATAGAAACACTACATGCATTTTAAGGGGGTTCACAGGTCCTTCCAAAGTCAATATAAATGAATGAGAAGACATTTTTGAAATGTATTTTGGCAGTACTTCAATAATCTCTTTTAAGCTACTTGTACATACTACAAACATTTCAAAGAAGAGTCTCGTTTATTCATGTTTATGTCAACATGTCAACATTCTTAGAAATCAGATCTGTTCCTTAAGTACTAGAAACAGAGGCTTCAGTATGCTTTTTGGAATGCAGAATTCTTAAGCATTCTATATTCTAATATTACATCCACTTGTCTGCTATACAAACGCAGCTCTCCTAGACCAATGTTTATTGCTTGAGTATGTATCTCACCACATTAAAAGAGATTAAAAAAGAAGAAGGAAAAAACAGAGCATTAAAAAATCTTATAAAACAGGATGGTGAGTGAGTTAATTTAAATTGTTATTTTTAATATTCAAAGTGTTAACATAGGTTTCACACTTATCAAAACAAAATCCTTATAAAATATTATTTCCTTAGTCATCTATTTTGTACATCAGTCCTTGCCAACTAGGAGTTTATGTAATAGGGGAAAATAATACAGAAAATAAAGGATGTGTGAGGAAATACATAAACAACTAACTACATGTTAACATAGCATGAACATAAAAATGAAACAATCAGATTTATTATTAGATGTAGAAGAGTTCAAGAGAGCCATTACAGACTTATTTTCCAGATATAGCAATGAGGCGAGGTAGAAGCTATTGTCAATCAAGAATTATTGACTGCCTTTTCAGACTAATTTCAAGAGTTAAATAAAATCCATTTTTTCCAAATAAATTGTGTATTTCATGATACTGGAAATTAGCAGGTTTTTAGACTTGCAGCTCCAAAAAATAAAATTTTTCTCAAAGTCACTAATGGGACATAAAGTATTTTACTCATCTGTATGGCTAATTATATTACAGATACACACACCCCTCTTGATGTTTCCAACTATTTTAACCATTTCCAAATATCTTTACACAAATTTTGTAAACAACAATCAAATAAGGAAAAACAAAAGATAATCTTTTTCTAAATGGTGGTAAAAAAAAAAACTGGCTATAATTTAATAAAGATCTCACTTTGAGTTAAGACAACTAAAAGCTACTTTTTTAGTTATGTTGGCCATATGGGGTGTTTTAAAATAATCAGACCAAGTTTTTTTTAAAGCATAGATAAACAGCCTCCAACACAAGAAAGTCATAAAATCTGTTTATTCACATCACATCATGTTAATCTAATAATTTGGTTTTTTAGATAATCAGAAAAGAATCAAATTGAAATATATAAGAAAATACCAAGGCAGAATACAGTAATCATTAAAAAGTTTAAAGAAGGAGATAGAAATTTTATACTACAAACAACCTGTACATTTCCATTCTAAGGTGAATGTTATAGTTCCAAGAATGTTTTGAATGCAAGGAAGGTACAACACCATTTTACTTAAGGCTTAGACAACTCAGCAAATGCTTGGTGAACATCACCTGAAGTTTCAAGCTACAAGAAATAAATTTAATCAGAACAGATTACTCACTTTATTTTTAATGTACTAAATAAAAATCAGGTGAATTTATCAAGTTAACGTTTATGAAAATATAGGGTGGGGGCATATCTGTGGGGTATATTACTAAGATTCTATTTCTATAACTTACTAGCTGTATTCAAACAGTAATAAGCCTATTTCCTCATTAACCCTGATTTGTCTCAACTATGAAACGGACTTAAATGTGAAATTTACCTTAGAGGGTTTAATGCCAATTAAACAGGATAATAAATGAAAACAAATTCTACAAAGGAATACCAAACGTTACATACTGTCATCAGTTTTGAAATAATAAAGAAAAAGAATACCAGCAATGAACCTCGGACATGCTTTCTTATAAATGTCCCTGAAATTGGCTTAATTTTTGACATATTTTTCATAAGAAGTAGTGAAGAACGTGTATAACTTCCTGGGTAGTGTCACATGACTGATACTTTGCAAGTTTTGTGAAATGAAAACTGAAGCAATTATCTCCCAAAATACAGTCTTGCTCCCTGGAAAAGAAGTATTTTTTCACTTGTGCTCCATTCTCTTCCCTTCTCCTTCCCCAACCTGTTAGCATCACCCAAATCATTCTGATTTCTATATAATTAATCCAACAGAACATAGATCTGTGTTTTGATTTGTACAGTCCTCGAGGTATAGGATAAGAGGAGGAACATTTCTCATCATTTAAATAACTAGTGGTGGGTATTTTGAGTGTGCCTGCAACTTTTTTATCACTTCATCAGATGATGCTGTGTAACATGGCAACAGACATGGCACCAGGTTACAGGCTTCTATAAGTTCTCAATATTTAACTGTGACTATTATTCTAGGTAAAAACAATGTTTAAAACTGCATCATTAATGCTATACTGCAATGCAGTCAAATAATGAAAACAAAAAGTAAATTCACCTATGAAGTCAATGCATTTTATGCTCTGAAAAATACCTCAGTCTATATTTTAAATCCAGGAGATTACACAAGACAACAAAGTACTGCCTAAAACTGATTTACTCCATCAGTCTTTATAATTTCCTCTCTTTCCTATCTAGAGATATGTATCTAGAGTTCTGAAATTCTTTTCTAATTAAAAAAAGATGGCATGGGGCTATTTTGCTTCCTGAATTCAAGCTATAATACAAAGCAACAGTAATCGAAACAGTATGGCACTGGCACAAAAACAGTGGTGTCCAGAAATAAACCCATGCACATATGGTCAATTAATATATGATAAAGGAGCCATGAATGCACAATGGAGAAAAGACAGTCTCTTCAATAAACGGTGCTGGGAAAACTGGACAGCTACATGCAAAAGATGGAAACTGCATTACTGCCTAACTCAATACACAAAAGTAAAGTTGAAATAAATTAAAGACCTAAATATTAGGCATGAAACCATAAAACTCTCAGAAGAAAACACATGCAAAAATCTCTTGAACATAACTAACCACGAGCAATTTTCTTCTGGACACATCTGGGGCAAGGAAAACAATATAAAAAGTGAACTGGGCCTAACATACAGCTACAGAACTCTACACCCAAAAGCAACAGAATACACATTCTTCTCAAGTGCACATGGAACATTTTCAAGAACAGACCATACACTGGGCCACAAAAAGAGCCTCAATAAATTCAAAATGATTGAAACCGGAGAAAGATTCAAGATGGCAGAGAGGTGAGACAGTGAACTCCTCCCAAAACCAGATAGTGCAAAAATATAGTTAATACAACTAACCCTAAAACAGCAACAGGAAAGAAGGCTGCACCAGACTGCATACAGACCTCAAGAACAGAACAGACCTCATGAAATAGAGTAACGTACCAAAGCCTTGATCTGGCAGAACCTAGGCCCTTACCCCACCCCAGATCACTGGCAAGGGAAAGAGAAACAGAGTGGGGAGAGGGATGGAAGCCTAGGACTGCTGAACACCTAGCCCTGGAGATCTGCTTTACGAACAGAAACCTACATTGTGTGGTACTCTGGAGGATGGGGAGCTGGGACAGTGGAGAGCTTGAGAGACAGATTCCAGCTGTCTGTGGAGGATGGGATCCACACCCGGCCGCTCTGGGACAATGGAAAAGTAGGCGGTCTGAGAGGCTTCCTAGTAGCAAGAGGGCTGCTGAAGGGGAGGGGTTTCCATGTAGCTTGCTGAGCGGGAGAACAGATAGGGGGACAAGGTTGTCTGGGTGCACTCTGCCCAGCAGATTGCGAACTTTGAGGAGCTTCAGGCACTCCATCCCCCTGACTGGCTAATCACCTCAGAGGCCCACCACTGTGATATGCAGCCGGCCAAGCCTTCTTCCTCGCCTGACTGCACCGGCTAACAAACCGGCAGTTACTGTGCTGGTGTCAGGCCAATCAGAGGGTTGCCCCGCCTACAACAGCAAGAGACGCAAAGCACAGAGGCTTACACCTGTGTGTTCAGCCTACTGGCTCTGATACGGCAGACAGGCATCGCAGACGGGAATCAGGAAACAGATCTTTCCTCCCATCAGGCACCAGTTCTGCTCCCCTACAAACCCCAACCTCACTCTAGGGGATGAGCAGCTCCAGAGACTGCAGCTTCTGGGCACTAGAGGGTACCACACACAAATATGAAATGCCGAAAGAACAAAGTTCAGACCAAAATCTCACAAACCCCAGAAAAAGGGCCAAATGAAACTGAACTCACCAATCTTCCTGAGAGAGAGTTCAAAATAAAAATCATAAACATGCTTATGGAGGTACAGAAAAATATTTAAGAACTCAGGAATGAATTTCAGATGGAGATTCAATCATTATTAAATTCCATATCTGAAATAAAACATACAATGGAAGGATTTAAAGGCAGATTAGATGTAGTAGAAGGGATGGTAAATGGAATAGAAATTAGAGAAGAGGAATACAAAGAAGCTGAGGCAGAGAGACAAAAAAGAATCTCTAAGAATGAAAGAACATTGAGAGAACAGTGTGACCAATCTATTCACATAAAAGGGGTACCAGAAGAAGAAGAGAGAGAAAAAGGGATAGAAAGTGTCATTGAGGAGGTAATTGTTTGGAGAAGGACACAGTCTCTCAAGCCACGGAGATGCACAGATCTTTCAACACAAGGGACCCAAGGAAGACAACATCAAGACATATAATAATTAAAATGGCAAAGATCAAGGATAAAGACAGACTTTTAAAAGCAACTAGAGAGAGTTGGGAAAATATATTCATAAATGATACATCTGAGAAGGGGTTGACATCCAAAATATATAAAGAACTCACACACCTTAACAAACGAAAAGCAAATAATCCAATTAATAAATGGGCAGAGGACATGAACAGACACTTCTCTAAAGAAGAAATTCAGATGGCCAACAGGCACATGAAAAGATGCTCCACATCGCTGGTCATCAGAGAAATACAGATTAAAACCACAATGAGATATCACCTCACACCAGTGAGGATGGCCAACATCCAAAACACAAACAACAACAAATGTTGGCGAGGATGTGGAGAAAAGGGAACCCTCCTACACTGCTGGTGGGAATGCAATTTAGTTCAACCATTGTGGAAAGCAGTATGGAGGTTCCTCAAAAAACTCAAAATAGAAATACCATATGACCCAGGAATCCCACTCCTAGGAATTTACCCTAAGAATGCAGCAGCCCAGTTTCAAAAAGACAGATGCACCCCTATGTTTATTGCAGCACTATTTACAATAGCCAAGAAATGGAAACAGCCTAAGTGTCCATCAGTAGATGAATGGATTAAGAAGATGTGGTACATATACACAATGGAATATTATTCAGCCATAAGAAGAAAACAAATCCTACCATTTGCAACAACATGGATGGAGTTAGAGGGTATTAGGCTCAGTGAAATAAGCCAAGCCAAAAAAGACAAGTATCAAATGATTTCACTCATATGTGGAGTATAAGAACAAAGAAAAAAACTGAGGAACAAAACAGCAGCAGACTCACAGAACCCAAGAACGGACTAATAGTTACCAAAGGGAAAGGGACTGAGGAAAATGGGTGGGAAGGGAGGGATAAGAGGGTAAAAGGGGTATTACGATTAGCAGACGTAAGGTAGCAGGGGCACGGGGAGAGCTGTACAACTCAGAGAAGACAAGTAGTTACTCTATAGCATCTCACTACGCTGATGGACAGTGACTGTCATGGGGTTGGTGGGGAGGACCTGATGAAGGGGGTAGTTTAATCACCATAATATTGCACATGTAACTGTAGATTAATGATACCAAAATAAATTGTAAAAAAAAAAAAAAAGCAACTAGAGAGAGAAAAAAGATCACATACAAAGGAAAACCCATCAGGCTATCATCAGACTTCTCAACAGAAACCTTTCAAGCCAGAAGGGAGTGGCATGATATACTTAATGCAATGAAACAGAAGGCCCATGAAGCAAGAATACTCTACCCGGCAAGGCTATCATTTAAATTTGAAGGAGGGATTAAACAATTTTCAGATAAGTAAAAGCTGAGAGAATTTACCTCCCACAAATCACCTCTACAGTGCATTTTGGAGGGACTCCTAAAGATGGAAGTATTCCTAAGGCTAAACAGATGTCACCCAAGGGAATGACAAAGAGTACAGAATATGATTCATAACATACAAAGAATGGAGGAGGAAGAAAAAGGAAGAAAAAAAAAAGAAAGAATCTCTAGGTTGTGTTTGTAATAGCATAGAAAGTGATTTAAATTAGACTGTTAGATAGTAAGGGAATTACCCTTGAACCTTTGGTAACCACAAATCTAAAGCTTCCAAAGGCAGTAAGTACATACCTATCGATAACCACCCTATATGTAAATGGTCTGAATGCACCAATCAAAAGATACAGAGTCACTGAATGGATAAAAAAACAAGACCCATCTACATGCTGCCTATAAGATACTCACTTCAAACCCAAAGACATACACAGACT
Organism: Phataginus tricuspis; assembly: GCA_029783875.1. Lineage (NCBI taxonomy): Eukaryota > Metazoa > Chordata > Mammalia > Pholidota > Manidae > Phataginus > Phataginus tricuspis. Next base: position 6,005,827 of record JAQQAC010004778.1, on the reverse strand, counting down.
GAAAGTAAAGGGATAGAAAAAGATATTTCATGCAACTAATAGGGAGAAAAAACCAGGAGTTGCAGTACTTTATCAGACAAAATAGACTTCAAAACAAAGAAAGTCTCAAGAGACAAAGAAGGACATTACATAATGATAAAAGGGTCAGTCCAACAAGAGGATATAACTATTATAAATATCTATGCACCCAACACAGGATCACCTACATATGTGAAACAAATACTAACAGAATTAAAGAGGAAAACAGAATGCAATGCATTCATTTTGGGAGAATTCAACACACCACTCACTCCAAAGGACAGATCAACCAGATAGAAAATAAATAAAGAGATAGAGGCACGGAACAACGTATTAGAACAGATGGACCTAACGGATGTCTACAGAACACTACATCCAAAAGCAGCAGGATACACATTCTTATCAAGTGCACATGGAACATTTTCAAGAATAGATCATATACTAGGACACAAAAAGAATCTTAGTAAATTTAAAAAGATTGAAATTGTACCAACAAGCTTCTTAGATCACAAAGGTATGAAACTAGAAATAAATTACTCAAAGAAAATGAAAAAGCCCACAAACACATGGAGGCTTAATAACATACTCCTAAATAATCAATGGATCAATGACCAAATAAGAACAGAGATCAAATATATGGAGACAAATGACAACAATAATTCAAGAACGCAAAATCTGTGGGACACTGCGAAGGCTGTGCTATGAGGGAAATATATTGCAATACAGGCCTACCTCAGGAAAGAAGAACAATCTCAAATGAACAGTCTAAACTCACAATTAATGGAACTAGAAAAGGAAGAACAAATGAGGCCCAAAGTCAGTAGAAGGAGGGACATAATAAAGATTAAAGCAGAAATACATAAAACTGCGAACGATAATACAATAGAAAGAATGAATGAAAGCAGGAGCTGGTTCTTCGAGAAAATACAATAGATTAAGCACCTAGCTTTTCAAGAAAATAAGAGAGTCTCCACAAACAATCAGAAATGAGAAAGGAAAAATCACTACGGACACCACAGAAATACAAAAGAATTACTAGGGAATACTATGAAAATTATATGGTAACAAACTGGATAACCTAGAAGAAACAGACAACTTTGTAGAAAAATACAACCTTCCAAGGCTGACCCAGGAAGAAACAGAAAATCTAAATAGACCAATTACCAGCAAAGAAACTGAATTGGTATTCAAAAATCAAAAAACCACCAAAGAACAAAACTCCTGGACCAGATGTTTCACTGCTGAATTTTATCAAGCATTTAGTAAAGACTTAATACCCATCCTCATTAAAGTTTTCCAAAAAGTAGAAGAAGAGGGAATACTCCCAAACTCATTCTAAAAGGCCAACATCACTCTAATACCAAAACCAGGCAAAGACACCACACAAAAAAATTACAGACCAATATCCCTGATGAACATAGATGCAAAAATACTCAACAATATACTAGCAAACCGATTTCAAAAATACATCAAAAAGATCATCCATCCTGATGAAGTGAGATTCATCCCAGGGATGTAAGGATGGTACAACATTCGAAAACCCACCAACATCATCCAACTACATCAACAAAAAGAAGGACAAAAACCACATAATCATCTTCATAGGTGCTGAAAAAGCATTCAACAAAATTCAACATCCATTCATGGTAAAAACTCTCAACAAACTGGGTATAGAGGGCAAGTACCTCAACATAATAAAGGCCATATATGACAAAGCCACAGCCAACATTATACTTAACAGTGAGAAGCTGAAAGCTTTTCCTTTAAGATCGGGAACACGACAAGGATGCACACTCTCGCCACTTTTATTCAACACAGTTCTGGAGGTCCTAGCCATGGCAATCAGACAACACAAAGAATTAAAAGGCATCCAGATTGGCAAGGAAGATGTGAAACTGTCCCTGTTTGCAGATGACATAATATTATTATACATAAAAAACCCTAAAGAATCCACTCCAAAACTATTAGATCTAATATCTGAATTCAGCCAAGTTGCGGAATACAACATTAATACACAAAAATCTGTTGCATTCCTACACACTAACGATGAACTAGCAGCAAGAGAAATCAGGAAAACAATTCCATTCACAATTGCATCAAAAAGAATAAAATACCTAAGAATAAACCTAACCAAGGAAGTGAAAGATCTACACCCTGAAAACTGTAAGACACTCTTAAGAGAAATTAAAGAGGACACTAATAAATGGAAATTCATCCCGTGCTCTTGGCTAGGAAGAATTTACATTGTCAAAATGGCCATCCTGCTTAAAGCAATCTACAGATTCAATGCAATCCCTATCAAAATACCTACAGCATTCTTCAATGAACTAGAGCAAATAGTTCTAAAATTCATAGGGAACCACAAAAGACCCCGAATAGCCAAAGCAATCCTAAGAAGGAAGAATAAAGCAGGGGGAATTACGCTCCCTGACTTCAAGCTCTACTACAAAGCTACAGTAATCAAGACAATTTGGTACTGGCACAAGAACAGACCCACAGAAGAGTGGAACAGAACAGAGAGCCCTGATATAAACCCAACCATATATGGTCAATTAATATATGATAAAGGAGCCATGGATATACAATGGGGAAATGACAGCCTCTTCAACAGCTGGTGCTGGCAAAACTGGACAGCTACATGTAAGAGAATGAAACTGGATTATTGTCTAACCCCATATACAAAAGTAAACTCAAAATGGATCAAAGACCTGAATGTAAGCCATGAAACCATAAAACTCTTAGAAAAAAATATAGGCAAAAATTTCTTGGACATAAACATGAGCAACTTCTTCATGAACATATCTTCCCAGGCAAAAGAAACAAAAGCAAAAATGAACAAAGGGACTATATGAAACTAAAACCTTCTGTACAGCAAAGGATACCATCGGTAGAACAAAAAGACATCCTACAGTATAGGAGAATATATTCATAAATGACGTATCTGATAAGGGGTTGACATCCAAATTATATAAAGCTCACGCACCTCAACAAACAAAAAGCAAATAAGCCAATTAAAAAATGGGCAGAGGAGCTGAACAGACACTTCTCCAAAGAAGAAATTCAGATGGCCAACAGGCACATGAAAAGATGCTCCACATCACTAGTCATCAGAGAAATGCAAATTAAAACCACAATGAGATATCACCTCACACCAGTTAGAATGGCTGCCATTCAAAAGACAAACAACAACAAATGTTGGTAAGGATGTGGAGAAAGGGGAACCCTCCTACACTGCTGGTGGGAATGTGAATTAGTTTAACCATTGTGGAAAGCAGTAAGGGGTTCCTCAAAAAACTCAAAATAGAAACACCATTTGACCCATATATTCTACTCCTAGGAATTTACCCTAAGAATGCAGGAGCTAAGTTTGAAAAAGATATATGCACCCCTATGTTTATCGTAGCACTATTTACAATAGCCAAGAAATGGAAGCAACCTAAGTGTCCGTCAGTAGATGAATAGATAAAGATGTGGTATATATACACAGTGGAATATTATTCAGCTATAAGAAGAAAACAAATCCTTCTATTTGCAACAACATGGATGGAGCTAAAGGGTATTATGCTCAGTGAAATAAGCCAGGTGGAGAAAGACAAGTATCAAATGGTTTCACTGATCTGTGGAGTATAAGAACAAAGGAAAAACTGAAGGAACAAAACAGCAGCAGACTCACAGAACCCAAGAATGGACTAACAGTTACCAAAGAGAAAGAGAATGGGGAAGATGGGTGGGAAGGGAGGGATAAGGGGGAAAATGGGCTACTACAATTAGCACACATAATGTAGCGGGGGTGGGGGTGGGGTGGGGGGATATGGGGAATGTTGCTCATGTAATTGTGTATTAATAATAGCAAAATAAAAAAAATAAAGCATATGCTGATCTTTAAAAAAAATCTGCAATAAGTCTTAGATTCAAGTAACAGAATATAAATTATATCTAGACTCCAGTTTTTCTTTTAAGATAAGCCATTTTTGCCTTTCACGTATAAGACTAGAATCACTGTGAGATGGTTTCTATTGTACTTCTTATGATGGTTAATTTTATGTGTCATCTTGACTAAGCCATAGGACCCAGACATTTGGTCAAATGCTACTTAGGTGTTGCTATGAAGTTAGTTTTTAGATGAGATTAACATTTAAATCAAATGAATTCATAAATCAGTTACCCTCCAAAATGTAGGTGGGTCTCATCCAATCAGCTGAAAGTCTTAAGAAAAATATAAATTCCCGAGGAAGAGAGAAGAATGCCTTTGGATTTGAGCCGCAGCATCAATTCTTCCCTAGTGTCAATCCAGCTGGCCTCCACTGCAAATTCTGGACTTGCCAACCTTCACAATCACATGAGCTAATTCCTTAAAATCTCTCCCTTTCCACCCCTTTCAAGAGAAACACAGAAATTGACTGTTGGTCACTTTTTTCTCCTAACAGACATTCTATTGATTCTGCTTCTCTGGAGAACCCTGACTAATAATACCCAAACCCCCAGTTCTGTTATAATCATATAGCCACCGTTATTATTCAGGCTTAGCCTGTCACTAAACTCTACTAGATTGAATACTCTTCACCTCCTCATACTGCTTAGTATACTCCCTGAATACCAGGTAACTGATGCCTTCAAGGGTTATCAAGTGGAAAAAACTGCTTTCTACCTGCAATAAGACAGATGTCCTGAACAAGGGTTGCTGAAGTGCAAAACAGGCAACTGAGAGCTCATCTTACTCTGTTTCTTTATCACTCTCTCCATTACAGAGTTTTGGTATTCACTGCTGTTAAAACTTACAGGCACCATCTAATTACTGATCTTTCTTCTCTTCCCTTTTCTCTCCTTGCTGCTTCTTTCTTGGCTTGTCTACCCCATTGCTTCTTGGCTTTCCCTTTCCAGATGTTAATCAGGATGAATCTTCATTTCTATGGCACATCCATCAAACAAATGCTAGATATAATCTTTGTCCCAGAAGTGTTCCCTTAATGGGTGCTCTAAGACTGCTTTCTTCACTGATTTAAAAAAAAAAAAATCTCCCCCTTTTTAACTTAAGGCATGAAGCCATTTTGCACAACTGAAGGTTCCAAGGAACTAAATACGGACTTGCTTAGATTTTATGGCATACAGATTCTGAGTGCTTTTTATCTCAAAAGTTATTCTGTATGATACAACTACTGCGTATGCCTATGAACAGTGAAAGGGAATGTGAAAAAACAAATATTTGTTGTTTTAGTATTATTTTAAAGACAGTGGGTCACTTTTTAAAATTTATGTCAATTTCAAAATACATTTCAATGAAAACGAGGAAAAAGATCTATTTATATGGTTATTTTACTATTTGTATGGTTATATACAGTCTGAGAGGAACACATACAAAACAAAGTGGTCTGGAGTATAAATTAGTCAACTAGTCTTCCTTAAAATGTTGGGTTTCGTATAAATTGTATTCTACACCTTATCAAATCCATTATTTCCAGATTCATAAAAATGAATACTAAATCATACTACTTGCTCTCTAGTGTAACTTCCAACTTGGATCATATTACTCTATTAACTCAGTGACATCAAAAGAGAAAATTAATTTGTCAAACTGATGCCGCTGGCCTCTCCAAGTTTATATAAATTTAGGCAATGATTCTTTAGGCTGAAAAACACCTCTGGGAACCAGAATGTGTTTCAGATAAATACGACATATGTACTTTTTTCAATTTGGATTTATTAAAATAGTTGAAGAATGAACTATGGATCTTAGGAGTGTGCATTAGAACTACCTGAGGAACTTTGTGAAAACAATCATGGTTAACACTTCATCTATCCTCAGAGATTCTAAGGAGGCATCTAAATTTTAAAAATTTCTCCAGGTGATTTTGATGCATATCCTCAATAGAGAACCACACACTCAACAGTACTAACTACAACTAGTCCTAAAGGATCAAAAACAAAATTACAGAGAAGGGGAAATCAAGAAATCATCAGTGTCAGAAAATGTCATGTGGGCTCCAAGGCCAAAAATCAAATTGTGAGACCTAGGTACTCAGATTTCAAAGGTACTTGTAACTGTCACTCAAATTCAAAGAAATATTTACAAAACCACTCAGCTATATCTTAAAGAGATAATATGTCACATTATCAGGAAGAAGAGGTCAACCCAACATTTTAGGTAAGAAGGTTTGTTAGAGTTAAGCTTTCATTAAAGATTTTTTTTAAAAACTGGTCAAGAAGAAAATAAAGCTAGTTTGTTTATTATATAACTAGTCCTCCTGGTATGTTCTAACAAAGACACATTCTTTTCCATCTACATTAACTGTGTTGCTTTTTTACCTTGATTGTATCTTCTCCCCTTTGTACCTAGACAAAGGGTCAGCAAACTTTCGGTGAACAGCCCAGTCATTATTTTAGGGTTTCTGCTGACCTTATGGTTTGTACAGCAACAGAACAACAAGAAATAATATGTAAAGGAACAGATGTGTTGCTGTTCCAGTAAAACTTTATGGACACTGAAAATTGAATTTTATGTAATATCTTACAAATTATTAGTAACAAAATAAAATTCACAATTTTTTTACAAAATAAAAACTTACAAAATATTCTTTTGCTTTTTTCAACCAATAGAAAATTACAAAATCATTCTTAGCTCACAAGCTGTACAAAAACAAGTAGTAGACAAGATTTTGCTAGCCAACCATAGTTTGCAAAGCCCCTTAACAAAGTTTTTAATACAGGCTATTTTTAATAACAGCAGTGTCTATTTCACAAGGTTGTCAGGAAGATTAAATAAACTGGTACATATGCACGTAGCAAGTGCTGTATGATTTTATACATATCTATATTTATCTCCTCCACTTTCTATATCACCTTCACTATGTTAGCCTATAACATTGAGATGTTTTGCCTAAAACATGACTGTTACAAAAAGGAAAGACCTGTCATTGTAGAAAAAGTATCCAATTATGATTCATTAGTTTTTCCTAAAAACAAACTTTCTAGCTCAGTCCAAAAACAAATATTCACCTGCAATTTATCCACAGCAGTAGTCAGTCCCATTAACTGGACTCTCAGGCAAAAAAAAAACCTTACCTATTAATTCCTCAGAGGAGGAAATAGATGCCTAATTTTCAATACACTAACACAACTGTATTTAAGGACTTGTGCTAATAAGTGCTGTGCTATATTATAACCAAGTTATAACCAAGGCACAGCTTACAAATTCAGATTTAGAGTAATTTTTGTTGTTAATTAGGCAAATAAAGTTAGTGACTCTCACCCTGGCCCGGCCCAGCCTAACACAGAAGTGTGAGGAAAAAATACAAGGAAAAGCTACTTAGGAAGCAAGAGAGGCAAATTATCTCCAGAAAGGTATAATGAAGCAGCATTCCACCTGCACAAGTCTTCATTATTAAAATGCTTTATTTTGAGTGCACAACCCTCACCCATGTATCTTGCAATTTTCCATTCCCCTTCTAGATTCAGCCAAGGCAGCCCATCACCTCTGTGAAGCCCTCCCTTGGCCAGCCGATTTCCCTTCACAGAGGTAGGTACACTCTTCTTCAGCTTTGCTGTGTCATGTGCACATAATTCTAAACTCTTCTTTAGTCTCACTGTGTCATGATAGCTACCATTTACTGAATGCCATTACATGCTAAGCCCCTTTCGTACAATTTTCAATTCTTACAACACCCAGTAAAGAAACTAATATCCTCATTTAACAGATAAGGCAACAAGTTCACTAAAGTTAGGCCATGTATCCAAATCCAAGGTCAAATGGCTAGACAGTGGCAGGGCCAGGTTTGTTTCTGATTTCCACACCAAAGGTTTCAAACAGCAGGAAATAGAGGACAGAGAGTAGGCCAAGGAGGCAGGATTCCCTTTTTATCTGTTTATATATTGGGTTTCTGCAAAAGGACTTTTGGGAAAAGTTTCCACTGTTAAGATAACTTTGAAAAATCACCAATTCTACCCCGTGCAGCTTCCAAGATTTTTTTGTGACTATAGACAAGCTGTCTGTAATACCACACTAACCTTCTTAGCAGCAAACACTGAACTGAATTTCTTTGCCTCTCCAAAACCAGGCATAGTATCTGGCACTCAACAAATGTTTGTAAGGAATAAAGTTTTATTTAATAAAATTCTTTCATATATTATCTTTTTAAAAAGAGAACCAAACTGAACTTTTAAAAATGTTTTCCAAAATGGCATATTAATATTCAAAGCTTTATTATTAATCAATTATCCAAACAATATTGGCAAAAACATTAAACATGTTTTATTTTAATTGCCATACCAAAATGCTATTATGGTTAAGCCATATAAAACTGCCAATAATAGCAATTACATAGGTCCAACTTAATACTTATCAATGGTATTTAAACAGCATTAGCAAAGCTCCCAGTACTAGTATGAACAGCAGAACTTGAGGGATTTATTTACATAGTTTTGACAAAAAATTAAGCAAACAGTAAATCCCTCCTCAGTGATTTCATAGTTCTTTGTACATTACACATATTTAACACTTCTCACACTATACTGTAATTATCTGCCTTGAGGTTGTCTTCTCAACAACACTCCTCCAAAAAGCAATTTTGACAAATTCTTCCTTGTATCTCTATCAAATACGGTAATAAACACACAGTAGGTATCTAGCAAATGTTTCCAAATGACTACTAAAGGCATAGTAAAACTAAGATAAAATTTACTGTGTTCTCAAAATTAAAGGTGAACTGTATCACTTTATTCCAACCTTTTTAATTAAAAAAAATCAAATTCTGAAATATGGGCAAAATCAAAGTCCAGCTGCTTGGGGCTGGTGTTGATGTAATTTTTTTAATATTCAACACTAATTAATGTATACCAGAGAAAGCATTCCAATTTTTAAATCCTGTTAGAAAATCAATTGGCTATCTCAACTTTATACAAAAACTTTAGAAAGTAAAGATCTTTTTACCTTCTAATGTGCATATTACTCTTCTAGTTTCTGCTTACACATGCTACATTTTCAAGTGACAATCAGACCAACGGTCACCTTCTCTAAGGATATGATCTTGGTCCCCTACAAACAGACCTTCTGTTTACTTCCAAGGAAAAGTGCCCAGGTGTTATAATGACCCAACTGGAAAATATCCATATGAATGGTTTCTAGTTTACTATTATCCACACTTATGTTTGTCTCCACTGGAACAAATAACTAAGAAACAACTATATTCTTTGTCAGTTATCCAGTTTATGTACTGAGGATCTACCAGGGACCCAGTATTCAAACCAAACAATATATATCTATATCCTATGTTGCTCAGCACATAGATAACTATGCACCCTTACCTATGGAAAGCTACATGTGATACAAAATAGATGTTAAGAGATAGATTCCAGTCCATGAGAAACTTACAATGCAGTTGAAGATGTGAGCTATATATATATCCTTTCATACACTGTCATACTAGGCTCTGAGTTATGAGGTTTTAAAATAAATAAATATTAATAAAATACAACCTACCCCTAAGGGAATGTAAAATCTAGTTAGAGTGAGGTGGGAGGGCAGGAACAGGAAAGAAGGTGATGAGAATGTAGTATGAAAGGAAGACTGAGCAAGTCAAATTTATAAACTGAAGAAGGAAATAACTGGCAAAATATCCAAATGTACAATTATTTTTAGCAGTTGGAAAATACAGCATTGCTGAAAAGTTGAGGCCAAAGATGGCAAACTGAGAAATATAAAGGGCAGCCATCAGTAAGAAAATAAAGAGGTTTCAACTCTGAATTCAAGATTCAGCAGTATAGTAAAGATAAAAGGACTATAGTAGGGTTGAAGGAAAAAAACATTTTTTTAAACAAAGGGGATTCTTAAACACATGTGAAGAAGAAGGGACAGAGCCATATATTAGTATGTTTCTTGAGGGTAGTGACCATATCTCTTCAGACATAAATAAAATACTGCTCTGTCCATCTTCAAAACAGAAAGATAGGGATATAGCAGATTCAAAATTATTTTCTCTGGAATCATAACCTACAAGCACTCCCACAAATCCCATTTCGGTAAAACTAAGAAGCAATATATAAATCCCAAAGAAAAACGATCTGTATTTGTTGTACTTGTCATCTTGCAACCTGTACAAACACCTGCATTTTATGTATTTGCCAAAGAGCTTAATATCAATACATATCAAAAGCTGAGTTGAGGCAAATTATATCCTCTGGTCAGACATCAAAGGACAATCTACCCACTCTTTCAGACTGACTCTCACTGTGATGTGGTTGGTCTTCCCAACTGAGTATTGTTAAATATTAAATATCCACCGACCTCAGAGATGTTGATGAGGATAATGATAATTACAAATAATCATCTTTATCAGGACCCCTCTGAGAAATTCTAGCTTGATAGTACCAAGTGGTTAGTTTCTTTCTTAACTGGTTTATTTTTATCTTAAGAACATTGTGAAAAATAACCTAACAGGTTCTTTCCTCCTGCTAGCTCATAGAAAGCTCAGAGTTAAATCTGTGCTCTGCCTGTAGCAAGAACATTGTGGTATACCTTTTTGGCCTAGACTTTGACTCTATTTTATCCCTATCCTTTTTTTTTTTATCTTCACTTTTAGTCTGTCATATTTTGTAGTTTGTGCATCTTTATAAATTGCCTTAAATAAAGAGTTACAAATCAAATAGAGACTAACTAGGCAAGTAAAAGTGTGAATCAGCTAGAAATAAGACAGCAGTGATACCACTAGCTTTTTAAATAAGATCAATTAAATACAAAATCACTGAGCAGACAGAACATGTTTGTGATTCAAATCCTTCACCATCCATTTAAAGCTTACCAATAAGGAACCTAGTGTACAATGCTCAAAGGTGGGATGGTTAAGGAATATTAAATGAGTTTCAATCCCTCTGCTTAAAACCTTTCTGGAGCAAGGGTGCATGTAACAGCTAAAAGAACAGGTAAATACCTTGTATTTGCACAAAATTTCATGATTTACAGTCTTTTTATCTTTTTGGTCTTCAAGTGCACTGTGCAGCAGTTCTCACAACTACCTGCAAAAAAATAGAGATCACAAACTCATGCCTGCAAAGAACAATGCAGGTAATACAAATGAGTCAAGTAGGCAAGGCTGTAATCTTCCTGTCCTGTAAGACTAATTTTGTTTGTATATCAATCATATTACAATATTCTTCAGTTCCAGAGAAATATGCTGTTCTTGAATATTGTAGTGGCCCAACTATACTTTTCCCATTTCCTTAAATAGAAACATCAATAGATAAGTATTTTTTCACTATAAACAACAGTGTTAAGAGCTCTAATAAACTGTTACAAGGAGTGGTAGAACTTCTTTCACTGGAGCACTTACAGTTCATGCCCATCTAAAGGAGGGCAGCTGTGACTCAGCTTGGGCCAACTGTTGCCATGGGAAAATGTGGGCCCCGCTCTTGCCAGAGTTTCTAATTTTTCAGGATAATCCAGAAACAGAGACTTTATGCAAAGTAGATAATTTTTAAATGTTGACTAAAAAAATCTGAACAGCCAAGGAAACTCATATACAGACTTAGCTTGGCCTAAGCTTGACCACAGGCTGCCAGTGTGCAACCCCTCGCTCAGCACTGAATAAATACAGCCTTTTGAAAAGTTGAAGAGACTTAATAAAATGGAACAGTTTATGAATTTATGGTCCATTCTATTTATTCAATTCAAAAGCATAAAGATTACTAAAAAATAAATATTTAATTAACCTTAGGGTGAATTCTGCAATGCAAAAACAAGAATAAATCTTATCCTATTATCTGCAGATACCTTCCTCATGTTTATAAACGCACTGTCTACAATAGTAAAATTTGGTAACAACCCAAATGTCCATTTCTGTAGAGTAGATATAAAGAAACTATAGTAACAAGATAAAAGGACTATAGTAGGGTTGAAGGAAAAAAATATTTTTTTAAACAAAGGGGATTCTTAAGCACATGTGAAAAAGAAGGGGCAGAGCCATATATTAGTATGTTTCTTGAGGGTAGTGACCATATCTTTTCAGACATAAATAAAATACTGCTCTGTCCACCTTCAAAACAGAAAGAGATATAACAGAATGATAGTAAGAAATTATATAACACAATGAACTAGATCTACATATATCAATAATACAACTAGAAAACATTGTTAGGTAAAAAAAGCCAGGCTGTGAAATACACAATATTATGTTAATTCATGTAAATTATAAGCATTATACATTTTTATGGATACATATATGTACAAGTATAATAATAGAACAAAAAGAGATATACAAACTTCAAGAGGAACTTTACCCCTAGGAAAAGGGAGGGAGGGAATAATCATGGAAAGAGGTACAAAAGGGACAACTGTAACTGTAATAATGTTTTACTTCTTAAAAGACTCTAAAGCAAGTAGGACAAATGTTAACATCTGCTGATTCTGGTAGTAGTTATGTGGATATTTTGTTACAGTACTGCATGTACTTCTACATTTGACATACCTGTAATAAAAGTAAATAACCCATTAAACTATAATACATAAAATTTAAAAGGAAAAACAGAAAGTACTTTTTTAAGTACAGGTCCCAAGATAGGCCTTCTGACAGCAAGATAAATATGTAAATGATATTAAAGCACAGAAGGAATAAGTCATACACTTTGAGGTTCTACTGTGTAGAATTTTAGAATCAAATAGTGGGGGTTCAAATATCAACTTGGTCACTACAAACTATGTGACCTTGGGCAGATTTTCAAGCTTCTTAAGACCTATTTGCACATTTGTAAAAGGAGCTAAAAATACTACCTACCACCTATCTCAAACAAATATTGTGAAGCTTAATGACATAATCACTATCAAGGGCTTGTCTACCATTTTACTTCCCTCAACAGAGCTCAGGAATAGCAAAGACATACAAAGACAGTAACTTCACTTTGAAGGTGATGATATGGCACAGTACATTTTGCACTTTTACATACATAAGCAAAGCACAAGACACACTGCCTTCCCAGTGTCCAAGGACAGGGAACAAATCAGTTCTACCAATACAAGACAGAAATGTAGGCTGCCCCTTTTACTATTATCATCATCTCAGCCACCTTCATCATCACAATACCAATGGCCAATATTTACTGAGTACTTACTATGTACTTTGTACTGTTACAGGCTCTTTAAATGCATTAACTCATTTGATACATCACATAAATTTTTACATAAGCTGTAACAAGAAAAAAGTTAATAGATATCATAAGACAATTAATTCAAAAAAGAAAATTTCAGGTGATAAAAATTAGGGAAGGTGGCCTGGAAAAGGAGAATCTGATATACATAATAAAATGCTGGTGATAAGTTTTTGGCAGGAAAGTGACTTGAGAACTGTGGTTCAGGAAATTAATCTGGCTACTTTATGTAATATCCCCCATAAATTCCTCCTCTTATTCTCTACTATGCCTAATGACACCTAATTTGTCAATTCCACCCAGTCACTCTAATTACAAATCTGAAATGTCTTCTAATACTACTCTCTCCCCATCACATAATTCATTCACATCTCCCATCACATGATTCATTCATAATTACACCTCCTAAACCTTCTTCCAGTCAACAACCTTGATTGTCCCTGTCTTATTTCAAGTACTAATCATTCTTTACCTGAAAAAGCCTCCCAAGTGACCTTCAAATTCAAATCCATATTCCTCACTCCCACTCACATAAACTATCTAAAATACACATCTGATCATGCTGCCTGCCTTTGCTTCAAACTATTTTGACTTCCAAATGGCCTATAAACTATACACAAGATAACATATTCTACCAACCTGGCTCATATGTACCTTTCCAGCCTCATACCCATATGTACTCTATAATCCCCTCTGCCAAACTACTTTCCAGCACACACATCATAGTTTTTCATGCTTTTGTACCTGTGTATGTTGCTGTTTCCTCTACCTAAAATGACCTTCTCCATGTCCCCTCCAATTATTCATTCAAGATTCGGTTTAAATATCATCTTTCTCAACTGTCTTTTGTGAGGAGATTTATATGGGCCTTGCAATAGCCTAAGTGACAGATACTATACACAATGTACACTACTATAATCCAGGACCCATATTTGAAGTACTATAAATAACACACTGAATTTCCTATACATTTAATTATTTCACTAATAATCTAGAGAAAACTCAAGTAAGTTCTAATTTCAATCAATTTTTCCCTTTTATAAAACTAAATGGCAAGAAAACATATTCTTAAAATTTGACAAATCTAGAAATAGGGAGGGCAACTAAGATTTATCCCAGGAATGAAGAGGTCATGAGATATTCTGGTTATCAAAGTTTGTTTATCATATATGAATAAACAATGAAAAAAGGTGGATATAATAGAATTAACAGATTTGAATGTTTTAATGATTCAGCAGTCACTTCAAATTTTTATCATATATTACACAAATGGTAATTTATACTACCAAAATATTACCATGATGCCAATATCTTTACAATCACAAACCTCAACATAGATATAACAAAAAAAAAACACATAAAATCATTACTTAAGTCAGAAAGCCTCTTTGCACTTGGGCTAAAGAGTTTTCTGCATAATAGTATATCCCTAAAAAGAAATTTATTTTCACCTACTGAGAAAAATAGCAAAGGTCTATACATTTGGAGAAATTAAAAACTACCTCAGACCTTTAGTTCTTACTTTTTATGAAGGCATCAAAATATACCCCCAAAGCCTCAAATATCCTCACTAGCATAGAGGGTACCTAAGATCCAAAGCACTTTAAAAGAATATCACTTTAAAAATGTTAGAAATAATAATTTATGTGGAAGTCAACCTTGACTCTTTTTTTCCTTCCTCTATACCCAATTCCTTCCATCTGAGAAGTTTACCTCAGTATTTGTTGAATTATTCGCTTTCTGTTTATCCTTAACCACTAGTACCATTGCTCAAACCATCACCTCTCACCTGGAATAATTTCAACAGGTCTCTCTAAATCCAGTCTGGGCCTATTAACATCTACCTCTACATAGGCCCCGGAGTCATCTACTTAAAATACAACCTGACCATACCACTTCTCTATTTAAAAACCAACCCTTCATTGGCTTCCTATTTTTTTAATCTATCAAATATTTATATAGTACTTACTGTATGCTAGTGCTGAGATGTTTATAAGTGTCCATTTACTCCTCACAACTACCTATAAGAATTTAAATAACCAGCGTGTGTGTGTGTGCGCACAAGCACTATGGGAGCAGCATAGCTGAAAGTTGAACCCAGGTATCTGGGCTCCCTAGTCAGGGCTCTTAAATCATTGACTATCCTGCTTCCCTATTTCCTGAAGTCCACAGTTTATAAGGTCTTGGATTAGTATCTGGTCCCTGCCTGCATTTCGAGTCTCACATCTAATCAAGCCTCACTTTGTTCACACTCCAATATCACTGAGCATCTCCTCCTGTATGCTTTCCTTCTCCTCACTTGGTGATCTTTATGATTCTCCTCCAGTCAGCTGCCTAGAGCACCCTCAAGTACCTCAGCACCATTCCTACAACAGAGTGCACTGAATACATTCTGTTGAAAGAATGAAATTTTTAATGCCTCATAAAGTTAGTGAGCAATAACAGACTAAAGTCTGTATTATTAATTACACTGGTATGTAAAACACATAAGACATATAAAACGCACAAAAAAAATGTTTTACAACTCAAGTCTCTAATACAGCTAATGGTTATTCAGGTAAAACACACAAATAACCTTCTTCAACCTTGGTTCTTCCTCAGCTCTTTCTTTCTCCTTCCTATCACCTACATCCACTCAATAGCCCAAAACAAAATCACCTCAATTCCTCACTTTCCTCATCTCTCTCATTTCCCTTATCCAAATGGTTACTAGTTTTATACATACTATCTCTCTCCTCTCAAATCCATTCTTTCAACCTGCATTGCCACTTAGTCTATCTCACATCCGCCTCCATCCGCTCCATAATTCCATGTTCCACAATGTTGACAGTTGCCTTTCTAAAAGGGAAATGTATTGATGTCACTTATACTTAAAATTCTCCAGTGGCACCTCAAGGGCAAAAGCAGTGATTCTCAAAAACAATCACCCAGAGAGTTTATTGAAAATGAAGATACCCCAGGTACTCCCATGGGATTTTTACTACATAAGACTAAGAAGGAGCCTGGAAATTTACATTTTTAACACATAAAAATAAAAATCTACATCTGATGAAGATGGTCCATGAACACCCCTGCTTTACAGGACAGATCAGAGTTCTCACTCCTCCATACTAACCCAATCACTCCAGCCATACTGAACTACATGGAACTTCTCTCACCAACCACAGAGTATTTTATGAGACTGAGTATCAATTACTTCCTCTGCCTGGAACCCCAAATAATGTGACAAAATTTCTTCAAAAAGGTAACGAACAGCTTTGTGAAGACTGCCTTGAAAACTCTGGGCTCTCACTATCTCACTACATCAAGTACATGTTTTGATAACCAATGTTATGCTAATTGTTGCATATTAAACGTCCTGATGCAATCTTCAGATCTTTAAGAGCAGGAGCTAACAATAGTGTGTATCCCCAATGCTTGGAATTAACATAGCTAAATAAAAGTGTGCTGAACAGAAAACTGATGAAAATTTAGATAGGAAACAAAAATATGTCATGATGGGTAATTTTTTTAAGAGTAGAAACCAAATGAGATTCTCTATACAAGTGTTACAATGGAAGGGCAAGAAATAAAACTGTAAGAACTCTAATAACTGCCAATTCTCAATAATCTTGCTCTCAAGTTATAAATTCTCCTTAATGTAAAATAAATATCTTTCAGGACATGGATTTACCAGTTCTGTTTTTTAAATAAGAGTCAAATCACTTAGAGTACTTTTTTTTCTGCTGTAATATTTAAAACTTTTGAAAGAAAAGGAAAAACAACAAGGTGTATTCAAATCCTAGCACAGAACCAATAACAAGATACCCTATTTGCTTTCTTCTCAGATTACAGCAGTCTCCCTCTAAACAAACCCCAAAATGGGTTACTCTTCTCTAATCCCAATAGTGAATTTTACTCTCAGAGTAGTTAGTTTCTTGAGGGACGTAGAATTTCATCTTCAAAAGCTTTCTCTGATCTTTATTCTCCCAACCAGTATTTAAAAAAATTTCTTTTAAATTACAAAAAAAATTTGTGGTTACTTAAATAGGTAATATTTAAAATTCTAAAATTTCTTCTGTTAAAATAAAGATGTAATTGTTTTAATAAATGGGGCAGAGGAGATGAATCTGCCTTACAGAAGAATTCCAAATAATATATGTAAACGCTCCCCGATACAGAACATGTAACCTGACTCATATCCAAAGAATAAAACAGAAGAGAGGAAAAAAAAAACTTTACAGTAGAGAAAACTACCGTGCAATACATTAAGTGATGAAGGTTAAAGGTTAGGTAATATCACCAGTGATGTTTTAAGGGTATCACGCAGCTCTTGACATGATGTGATAGCGCACTTTACCTCTGTGGTATTTTTTCCAAAAAAGCATAACCCAGTCTAATCATGAAAAAAAAAAAATCTAACGTAATTTGGGGGACATTTTACAAGATACCTAATCAGTGCTACTCAAGGCTGCCAAGATAAGGAAACACTGAGAAACCGTTACAGACCAGAAGAGACTGGGGAAACATAACCAAGCATAATGTGGCACCCTGGACTGGATCTTGAACAGAAAGAGGACATTAATGAAAACTAGTGAAATCCACATAATGTCTGTAGTTTAGCTAAGAGTAAATACCAGAACTGACAAATGCACCCCAAAAATGTAAGACATTATTAGCAGTGAGGAAAACGGGGTGCACGGTATATACGAGAATGTTTACAACTTGTATGTCAATCTAAAATTACTACAAAATAAAAAGGGAAAAATGTGAAATTTAAATTAATATTTAAACATACAAAAATTTTAATTGTCAAATATGTAAATTGCATTTTACAGTTTACATAAAATGCTTATTTGTAACAATTTTATATTAAAAAACTATTTTTCAACTAAATAGAAATACCACTTGACCCAGGAATTCCACTCTTAGGAATTTACGCAAAGAAAACAAGATCCCTAATTCAAAACGACATATGCACCCCTATGTTTATCGCTGCACTATTTACCATAGCCAAGATATGGAAGCAACCTAAGGGTCCATCAATAGATGAATGGATAAAGATGTGGTACACATACACAATGGAATATTATTCAGCCATAGAAAAGAAAGAAATCCTGTCATTTGCAACAACATGGATGGATCTAGAGGGTATTATGTTCAGTGAAGTAAGACAGGCGGAGAAAGACAAATACCAAATGATTTCACTCATTTGTGGAGTATAAAAACAAAGCAAAACAGAAGCAACAAAACAGCTGTAGATTCACAAACACTGAGAAGGGACTAGTGGTTACCAAAGGGGAGGGAGAAGGGGATTAAAGGGCACTGTAATTTGCAATCACAACATAGGCAGGTCACAGGGATGGTATTTCAGCACAGAGAATACAACTGACTCTGTAACATCTTACCACTTCGATAGACAGTGACTGCAGCGGAGGGGGTTAGGACTTGGTAATATGGGTGAATGCTGAACCACTGCGTTGTGTATTTGAAACCATCATAAGATTGTGTATCAATGATACTTTAATTAAAAAAAAATTTTCCCCCATTTGGCATTACTTTACATAGCACTTCTTGCCTATTGAGAAATTTTGAAGCCATCACTGGTTTCAGGTAAACATAATGGATACCAAAGAGGTAAAGAATTCCCAACACTAATTGTTAAGAACTGTATCAATATATTAATGGCTGCTTATTTGATTAAACTGTATGTCAAATTAATTCTCTTCCTTAAAAAATTTACTGAAGGATTTACAGGCCTTTTATGCTTCAATAGTAGCAACCACCCTATGAGTTAGATACTGTGAACATTACCCATTTACAGACAAGGAAAACTGAGGCTCCTGCTCAAGGCACATAGCTAGTAAATTGTATAGTTAACATTAGAATCTAAAATAGTCATATATGATTTTAGTCAACTTTAATATTCTCTGATAATGCTTAATGTATAGCTTCCCCCTCCCTTAAAAAATAAAAGTTAAGTGAAGTATCAATAAAATTGATATTCTCTTCATCTTCCCTTCTTTTGTAATCAGGATCTTTTTGATCAAATAAAAACAAATATAGAAAGATGAATAGATAAAATATATGCCTCATGCATATAAGAAACTCTTATAACATATCCTTCTATCTTTGCCATAGATTAAAAGTGGATTAATCAACAATGTACAAAATCTGTATAAACATAAAACTTTGTAGAATGCCTTTAAATATGAAATTCCTCAAAAATTTCCCAGATTCTTTTCACTGTTGTCAAAAGATAGTTTCCCAGAAAATTTCTTAACAGCCTTAGTTAACTGTCATAATTCTTATCAACACATCAGAGCTCAAAGAGCAGATAATCAAAATGCAAATAAAAGACAAGTATCAAATGATTTCACTCATCAGTGGAGTATAAGAACAAAGAAAAAAAAAAAACGGAAGGAACAAAACAGCAGCAGACTCACAGAACCCAAGAACGGTCTAATAGTTACCAAAGGGAAAGGGACTGGGGAAGATGGGTGGGAAGGGAGGGATAAGAGGGTAAAAGGGGCATTACGATTAGCAGAAGTAATGTTGGGGGGGAATGGGGAGGGCTATACAACTCAGACAAGTAGTGATTCTATAGCATCTCACTACGCTGATGGACAGTGACTGTAATGGGGTTGGTGGGGGGGGACCTGATGAAGGGGGTAGTTTAATCACCATGGTATTGCACATGTAATTGTAGATTAATGATACCAAAATAAATTATTTTAAAAAAAAAGATCATTACAAAATACAAATGTTAATTTGTCCAGCTGGGAATTTTGTGGCCCTAAAACAACTATGTTAGAAATACGATCTTGATCCCTAGGACAACATATAATCTCTGTAAAGGAAGCATTTTCCTCCTTCACTTTAATTCCCAAGAGATCATTGGAAGTTAACTATTACAAGAACTACAGGATAGGACATTTCCTTTCATGTAACCCTACATCCAATCAAATGCAACAAATATTTACTTACTTATTACTACTACTGTAAAGCAGTTTTAGGCCCTCTCTGGGAGTCCCTACTCAAATGCCTAAGGCCTTATGTAAGCAAAATAGTTAATCAAAACCATACGTTAATAATGTCATTTAAATGATGCAGATAATAAATGTGTCTGCTTTTTACCATTATAGAAAAGAAAGAAATTAACAAGCATAAGAATAATCACACAAAGAGTCTATTAGTGAAAAAAAAAAGGACTTTCTCTGATCATGCCAGACAATACTTAAGTGGTCCAGTGCCTACAATATTTACCTCATTCTAGCTACTAACCATCCTAGGATGTGACCTTAGGAAAAGACATCTGACATTTAGTTCTCTCATCCATAAAAATACTCATCTACCTCAAAAAGTAGCTGACAGAATAAGTGAAAATGAGTACTATGTTTGATGTATTTACAAAGTTCTAGGGAAATGTTTATGATAATGTTAAATAACACTAACATCAGAAGATATCGTTCCAGAAATCTCCTTAAATGAACAGATCAATCCTAACTAGGTTAAGTTTCAACCAAAAATCACCATCTTTTAACGAGAAAATAATAAAGCAAATAATAACCACTTATGATACCTGCATCCAGTGAGTACAAAGCATTTCACAAATATCAATTAAATCTGTAATTACCATAGCAAGGTTAAAAATTTTAACATCGCAGAAATTAAGGTTCATTTTAAATGACTAGCTGAAAATCAGGCACAACCAAACCAGCAACAAAGCTACAACAATCTAAAAAGGTTTCATTGGAGTTAACTGTTAGGTGTATATAATACAGCATCTTTCTTCATGAAGTACAGGTATCTCAAAACATCTGTCCTTCAGCAACTAGGATTCATCCTACAGCTAAACATCTTCAGGAGAACAGTAGGTTTTATTTTTCTTTTCAGAACCCATACTGTATACCATCAGTTTTATTATAAATAGAATTTTATAAGTAAAATCAAAACAAAAAACTCAATTAAAGTCATATTGTAGAAGACATAAGAACAATGGTAAAGAACTTCTACTTCGAACTTAACTTTGCAATGTACTTAAGAACAGATTACCTGACATAATGAAATATTTTCACAACAGAGACCTAGAGGCAAGTAAAAAAATCTTTTAGGACCACAGCAGACATGGCCAGCTCAGCTTAAAACCAACTGAGCTTCAAGTCCCTTGGCAAAAAGAGTGCATGATTCACTGCTTTAGAACTCAGTGGGAAGAACTGAAAAATTCACTCTGCCCTACAATTTCACTTTGCATTTGCTTAAGACATCTCTATCCTAATGTTGACAACTTCCATCGTTTCTATAGCTTACTATGATGAGAAGTGTTAATATGAACCACATGTAAACAAAAGGTAAGATCCTATTTTTTTTCCTAAATACCTAAAATATGAGCCATAAGGTAGTTATATATATATATATGTATATATATATACATGAAAGTATATAGGGAAACATTTACATTGAAAAAATAAATGCATGGATGTTCTAACTAGAAAACCAACAATTATAAGATTGCTGATTTTCCCCTTCCAGAAACATCTCCAAATGTCTTATATACTAGAGTTATTTTATCTGGGAAAAGATATTAAATAATTCTACTAAAAAGTGGAATCCATCCCAATCTCATTAAGGTCTACAATACAGAATTATAAGGCATTTAAAAACTTGATCTCCAAATTAAACAAAAGATTCTGCCACATGTATCAGAAACATACACAGATACACATTTGGAACTAAAGCTCTCAAATTATTTTAAGCTCCTGATCAACTAATAATCTACTGAAAAATCACTACTCTTAGTGCACTTTTACAGCTAAAATACTAGGGATTACGGATGTCAGACATAAGAGAGAAATACTATTCCTCACCATATGAACCCTTCTACTTTCTAATCACATTACAAATAACAAAAAATATGTATGTCACACACTGACCAAATTATAAGCTTTGTCAAAATCACATTTACCACATGAATCTGACATTCTTTTGAAGATATTTATTCACATGAATGCTTACTACATTAAAGTGACCTACCCCCTCTTACGAGAGCACCTTACAGAAAAGTCCCTTTCAAGGGACAACACAAGAGAAAAGGTCAATATATATAAATAGCCTTTAACACAAATTATCCTTTTTTACTCATCTTTGATATAATTAAAAAATCACAGACTTACTGTTAATCCAAAACTAAACTAAAATAAAACGTGTAGATTCTTATTAGATTTTTACAGTATTTCTACTATTTCTTACCAAATATTTATGGCATTCATTTACACTCCTTGACTACAACAATAAAAAACATTAACAAGTGTGTGTGTGTATGCATTTATACACAGACAATAAATGTCTACTTTATAGAAGGGACATTGCTTTTTACCCCAATCATTCAACACCCACCTTGCAAAAAAAGGTGGAAACTAAAAACATTAGATTTGAAGATTTACTACAGAGAAATGCCTTTGTAGCACCAATTAGCATCAAACAACCTTACAAAACGTAAGCAAGAGAAAAATCCTATGAAAGGTCAATCTAGCTTTTCACAGCTTTCTGCTCTCTTACTCCACCCAGTCTCCTCAGCTCAATGGCTGTTCACAGCATCCACAAATATTAGCCCAATTTTTAAAAAAGGAGGTGGGGAGGAGGTACCAAAATAGGGCAAACTTCATCAAAATCAATATATCCAGAAATACTCTGTGAAAAATTGGGTTCTTTCTGATTTATAAAAAATTAACAGCTTCTAATTTGTTTTAGGAGAGCATTCCTTTTGAATAATCCAAACAATGATCATTTATAATAGAACATGAAAGAATAAATCACTAAATCAGATTACACTTTTGCTTTAATAAAAACTGCAATTTCCAATTGCCAATTATCTTGCAAAACTGTGTCCTAAAATATACCCACGAGAGATTAAAAGCTAGCTAATTCCTTAAGACCAAATCAGAATTTTTTTAAGTAAAAGCTTCTTATATATTCAACATTATATCACTACCGACATACCCAAGCAGAAAATTTTCCTGATTACGAGACTGGGCCCCACAGCAATCAAGCCCTGCTGCAGCAAAGAAAAAAAAATTTTTTAAGCAAATACTACTGTGTGGCAAAGGGAAGGGATGACATTACTGGTATGAAAGGCCCAAGCACTGTGTCCGCCGCCCTACCTCAAAAAGAAATTCACACAAAACAACCCACCTCTCAACAGAAATACAATTACCAAAAACGGCACAAATTTTTTGGTTAGCCTTTAAAACGTTATGAATCTCGAGGATTGTATGTTTAAATAGAGATCGAAATAACAGTAACATCTTCATTCTCTCCGGTTTGCCTCTTCAGGAAAGGGGGTGGGGGGACCTTGGCATGACATCGCCCATTGAGAACGAAACCACAAATCTGGTTCTTCAATTCAAAAGCACAGTTTCTTAACCAAAGAACTGATATAAAATTGGATCCAAACCCCAACCCCAAAAGATAATTCCTGCCTTCCTTCCACGGAGTTTCTTGCCAAGTCACTGAAGAAAAGCAGAATAACAAATAAAGCCAAGGCACCTCGCTCTCCCTCATCTCAGATACTGAAAACCTCCTACTCTTCTCCACTCTTAGATCTAGAAAGGGGCAGTTAAAATCTGCCCACCAACTCAAAGGCATTTTCTCACCTGGGAGCCTAAAACGGGCACTGCGTTTCCTAAAGCAGGGAGATTAGATTAGATGAGGGGAATGGCTGAGGGCCTCGAAGCTCAAGTCTTAACGTCAAAAGGCAACTCCCGTTTGAGAAGCGGGTGGCAGAAAAGAAAATCCTGCCTGACTTGGTGGGTGGATGCCGCGGACGGTACGAAGGGTCGGGACGCTCCTCCTTACTGGGTGTAGAGGCTGGACTACCGCACAGGGGGGCCAGGGAAGGGATGAGCCATCCTCCTCAGGTCAACCCCATCCTAAGGACAGGTGGGGGACAGAAGGCCTGAAAGGCCTATGGGTGCCGAGGCGGCGCGGGGCTGAGCCCTGTCCCCGAGCTGCCAACCGCGGGGTCGGGTGTGGACTGCAGAGCTCGCCTTCCGCGGTCGGGGAGAGGAGGGCCGAACCCTTTCCCCAAGATCAGAGAGCGACCTGCTCTCCACGCCCTTCCTACCCAAGAATACTTTTCTTGCTAAGTCACCGAAGGAGGAGGGCGATCCCTTCCAGGGGAAGGCCGCGGGTGGAGTCGCGGCGGCCCTGGCAACCCCCGAACCCGGGTCGGTAAGGAGGGGACGGAGGGCAGCGCCCTCCCCGGCCTGTCCCCCCTCCTCCCGTGTCTCTCACTCAACGGCCGTCGCGGCCGCCATTTTGAGAGCGAGGAGAGAAGAAGAAGGAGGCGGCGGCAGGGGGAGGGGAGAATGGGAGGGAGGGGACCGGCGCAGCCACCTCGTCAGGCAGCCGGGCCCAGCCCGCAGCCGAATGAGCGCGGTGGAGAAGACCGAGGAGAGGACGCAGACCCTCGCCGCCTTACCGGAGCGCTGCACCGCCGCCTCCGCAGGGCCTCTTCCGTCCTTCACTCCCATCCACCGGCGGGGGAGGGGGAGAGGGAGAGGGAAGGGAGGAAGGAGGGAGGGAGGGAAGGAGGGAGGGGGAGGATGGCGCGCTGGGCCCTGTCCCGGGGAGGGGGAGGGGAGCGGACGGGCTCCTCAGCCGTTCCGGGGCTCGAGCCCAAGCCTGGCGCTCGCGGTTTCTCTTGCTCGCGCCCGAGCGCTCCCCTCCTCCTCTTTCTAGCTCCTTGGATGCCGGGGTCGCTGCTTGTTCGCTCGCTCACTCGCTATCTCGGTCGCCGGACTCCGCCGCCGCCCCGCCGCTCCAGCTCCGTCTGTCAGAGGAGAGGCCCCAACGCCCTGACGTCACCGCGCCGCCGCCGCCCCAGACCCGCCGGGATGAGGGGAGGGAGGGGGGCCGGGAGCGGAGAGGGACTGCAGCGCATGCGCTGGCCGGGGCCTGGCCCTGAACCGCGCTGCCGGGCTTAGCTGGCGGGCTCCCGATGCGGCTTGGCGGTACCGGGGGCGTGGGGGTGGGAGGGGTGCTGGCGGGCGAGTTTGCGCACGAGGCTCTTCTTCTGGCGCTCCGCATGCCTCTATAACCTTGGAAAAAGGCCCTCAGCTCCCTTTTCCTAGACCCTCGTCTGACTTCCTGGCCCTTCACAAACTCCAGCTCTGTTCATCTCCCTGCTCTTGCCCACAAACGGTGCGCTCCCCGCTTCCCCCGGCCAACAACGGACCCGTGGGCACCTATGGGTTCCGGGCCCCGGTAGGCTTCGGAATACAGCGGAGCCCGGGCCGGCGCCCTTTCTACCTCCGCCCTTCGGGTTTGTTTCCCAGTTAGGGGGGTGAGGAGAGGGGAGGAGAGTAGGTTGGGGAGAAGAGCTTCTTGCGGCTAAGAGGCTGAGGGAATGCCTAATTGTCTTTTTTTATTATAGATTTCAATTGGGAGGATTCGCTTTCAGGTGTGATTCAGCTATTCTTTTCCTTAGTCACACACATCCCGAGACTCTCAGTCTTGAAACTGACGCCCAAAGAAAGACCTGGAACTTTATTCCTATAAGGCACGTATGTGTGTGTGTTTGCTAAATTATGGGTTGAGATACTGATGACAAAGAATTTTTGGGTACCTATAGTCAGTTTATTTCACACATATATATTTGACTTAAAAGAGGCTAGATTTGAGGTTCTGAATCATTCAATATTGGATATTCTTTTTAATAAGAGGTATCTAGTATTGTCTAATTAATTTGTACTGTCCAAGGAAACTCTTTAACTGAAACTTAGGTTTAGGCGTATGTTTATTGATTTTATTACTTCCCTTTATGTAAGTTAAATACATACACCGCCGTTGAGAAGTAGCTTGGTTAATGAAAGAGAGAACTTGGGTGTGAATCCTGGATCAAGCCACTTACAGAAGTGTGACCTTGGCTAAATTACACTCTTTGGCCTTCGTGTCTCTGTAAAATAGAACCAATAAATAACTTGTAAGGCTTTTGTGAGGAATAGGAGATGCATAATGATGGGGAATCATAGGTAACTTACGTAGCCATTACTGTTGCTTGATATCACAATGTTTCCTTTTATCAAGAAAGGTTGTTAAGTCTTTATCCCTAGAGGTGTTCAAGAACATGATCAGATTGTCTGGAGGGTTTGGGTTTTCTCCTTCGTGACGGCAGAAAAGGAAAGCAAATGGTTTCTGGAAGGTCTTTTCCAAATTTACAGTTTTGGGATTCTCTAGTTAGATAAGGACAAGATGAGTCACAGAGATTTGGTCTATGCTCTGTCCAGTATCAGTCAATAAACATGAAATAAATTAACATCCCTTGTGCTAAGAATCCACCTTAGGTTCATTTTCACCTTTTGAAACATATTATTGACTGATGTCACACTACTTAATATTTAATCAGCTAAGTAAATCAGTTCTTTATTTTTTAAGTGTTCTAAAAAACAACAAAATTGCCCAGAAAGAAATCAGAATCACATTGATAAACACTGATTTAATACAAATAAGTAGCACTAATCCCTATAAACCTTGAGCTTATATAATTAGACTACTTTAAAATCTGTATTATGTAATAATGCACTAAACTGAGATGATGTTTTACTTCTGTAGCAATCCTTCAAAAAATAAACTCTGGATTTTAATTTTTCTGAACAGAAATGAAACTGTTTTGTGCTTAATTCGATATAGAGTGATGTGTCATGGTTCTTTGCACTTTTCAGTTGCTAAAGTGATAGGTCCATCTTAATAAACACTTGTCTATTGAGAGTGGAGAATTAGGACATGTATGCTATCAATCATTATAAGAACTTACACAAAAATTACTAGATCCATCCAGGAAATATTTAATAATATTTTAGATGAAGTTTCTTTGAAAAAAAATTAAGTACAAACATCCATTTTACTTAGTACAATAATCTCCCCATTCATTTAAATTGCAAATCTTTATTTTTCCAGCAGACATTTTCAGAATGGAAACATTTGTTTCAATTGCTGCAGTAAAATTAGTGTTAGTTTAAATAATTCTGCAAATAAGCTGGCTACAAGAAACATTCCAAAAATACTGCTGTTGGGGAGAAGACAAAATATCTTCTAAAAGAAGCTCCAGAGAGGAAAAATCTGCATATAATGAGCACAAATGTTAAAACATTTTGAGAATGAAACTGTCCTTGGTTTATAAGCAAATATACATTGTAGTATTTTCATATTTGATAGAAAGCAATTAGCAAATGGTGAGAAGGTAGCTTTTAGGCATACCAGTTATACAAACCAAAGTCCCATTTGCAAGAGAACTATGACCCAAATTGCAAGAGACCTCACTCTAGGAGATTTTAGTTAATTAATTTGTGTACTTGCATTTCCCCAAAGCATGGACATGTCAATGAGGGCAAGTCCAACTAAACCAGTCATTCTTCATCTCAGTATCATGACATCCTCATGTGTCATGGAAATTGGGAGGCCATAGAAACAAATTAAACACATTTAAAAGTGATGACACTCTCAGCCTGGACAGAGAAGAAATATTTAGAAGCAGCACTTTGTAATCTGAAACCTTTTAAAATATATATAGAAAATGTTAACGTGCTAACATAAAGGAACAATACAAAAGGATGTATCATATTCATTCTAGATGTCACCACAGTAGACCAGGCAAAAGTAAAAACAAGCTTTCTTCTGTGCCTGTTTGTACAACTACTAGAGTAAAATATTGACTTTCACCTAGAGGACTCAAGGCTTTATGAAGGAATTTATTTAAAACAAACCTTAAAAAATGGCTAGAATTTTCATTCATTTAACAAATATTTATTGATTACCCTCTGTGTATGTACCAGACCCTTTGGTGCTGAGTATACATAAGTAACAACAGAAACCCTGAGTTTATATGGAGTTTATATTCTGTAGAAGACAATAAAAAGGTGGCAATGCTATGAAGGTAATAATACTGAGATGGAGAAAAATAAGGACTGTGTTAGTGAGGAAGGTAAGAGAAGACATTTCTGAGGAATGACTGACATTTAAGCTGAGAGTTGAATAGCCAAGTTGAATTTGAGATTAAGGAAAATGTGCGAGGGCCCTGAACCAGGAAAATGCTTGCTGTGTCCCAGGAAATGAAAGAAGGTTCAGGCAGATGGAGAGAAATGATGGTGAGGAAGGAGACCTCTTGACTCTTGGTCCAGGGGACACCACTCACAATTTATTCCCTTAATAACCAAGCAGAGGAAAGTAGCAGGAGACAAGATCAGAAAGACAAGTAGGAAGCAGATAGTCCAGGGCCTTGAGAACATACTAGGGAGTTGCGGTTATACTTGTGGATAAAGGTAAGGACGAAAAAACACATTTTGCCTTTTGATCTTTAGGACATTAAAAAAAATTACATTATTTTACCATTTTAATGTGTAAAATTTCAAATATATACAAAAATACATGGAATGATATAATGAACCCTCCTATACTTCATATCACCACATTTGACGATTTTAAACTCATGTTTAATCTTCTTTCATACCTACTCCCACTTAATTCCCCATCCATATTATTTCTGAAGCACATTCTAGACATCCAGTTTTTTTCACTCATTGATCGTTTGGTATGTAACTGAAAGAAAAAATAACATTTTAAAAAACAACCACAATATCATTAGTACACCTAAAAGAATAATAATTCCTTAAGGATATTTTGACCCTACTCTTTGATTTTCACATCTACAGGCATGGAGTGATAAAATGTTATGGAGAAATTGGACAAGCAATACAGTTAAGTGATCTTACACAATCGAATTATTCTGAATTATTTGAGATCTGCCCACAATTTTCTCACAGATAAATTTAAAAATTAATATAGGCAATTGGTCTTTTACCAGTTATAAGTAATATTGCTAGTAGAAATGATTTGCAAGTGTGTAAGTGGCAATAGCAAAAACAGCATACAGTAAATTTTTTATGTCCAAAATTTGACCAAGGAAAACTGCATGTGGTGAAAATCATGACCAAATCAAGGATATTCACAGTAACAGAGAATGTAAAAAAGAGACTTAAAAAAAAAAAAATTAGGATGGCCAACATCCAAAAGAAACAACAAATGTTGGCGAGGATGTGGAGAAGGGAACCCTCCTACACTGCTGGTAGGGATGTAAACTCGTTCAACCATTGTGGAAAGCAGTATGGAGGTTCCTCAAAAAACTCAAAATAGAAATACCATTTGACCGAGGAGTTCCACTCCTAGGAATTTACCCTAAGAATGCAGCAGCCCAGTTTGAAAAAGACATTTGCACCCCTGTTTATTGCAGCACTATTTACAATAGCCAAGAAATGGAAACAACCTAAGTGTCCATCAGTAGATGAATGAATAAAGAAGAGGTGGTACATATACACAATGGAATATTATTCAGCCATAAGAAGAAAACAAATCCTACCATTTGCAACAACATTGATGGAGCTAGAGGGTATTATGCTCAGTGAAATAAGCCAGGCAGAGAAAGACAAGTATCAAATGATTTCACTCATCTGTGGAGTATAAGAACAAAGGAAAAACTGAAGAAACAAAACAGCAGCAGACTCACAGAACCCAAGAATGGACTAACAGTTACCAAAGGGAATGGGACTGAGGAAGATGGTTGGGAAGGGAGGGATAAGGGGGAAAAAGGGCTATTACAATTAGCACACATAATGTAGCAGGGGTGGGGATGGGGTGGGGGGATACGGGGAAGGCAGTATAACACAGAAGACAATTAGTGATTCTATAACATCTTATCACACTTATGGACAGTGACTGCAATGGGGTATATAGTGGGGACTTGATAATAGGGAGAGTCTAGTAACCATAATGTTGCTCATGTAATTGTATATTAATAATAGCAAAATAAAATAATTAAAAAATGGTTAAGAAGGACATTTTATTTTATGTTTTTTACCACAATAAAAAGTATTAGCATATGAAATCTAGTAATTACATAAAAATAATAACATTATGACCAAGAATGATTTATTCTAGGGAAATTAGGATTATTTGATATTTCAAAATGAATTAATATAATTCATCACACTAATTGAACTAAGGAGAAAAACTGATCACCCTAATGGATAACAAAAAAGCCTCTAATAAAGTTCAACAAACTTAGCTGATGAAAATCTCCTAATTGAATAAGAATAGCAGGGTACTTCCTTACCACCATACTAGATTAATTACAAAATATTAAAGACATTACTATTAAAGTCAGGAACAAGGGTATATCATCCATTACTACTTTTAGTTAACAGTGTTCTTAAAATTCTAAGCTAATGAAATAAGAAAAATAAATATAAAAATTGGTAAAAAGGAGACATTAATTTTCCACTTTTTTAGAAGAATAAATGCTCATTTAAATATTAAAGTAATAAAGCAGCATAAAAGTAATAAAACAGCATAACAGCAATAAAAAGTAAATATTTCCTATTATTCTACCAATTGCATTAGTTAGAGATAATCACCCTCTACAGACCCTTTCTATATACTTTGGAGTATATATACTTGCATTTTGAAAAATAAAATTCGGATCATGATATATTGTTATCCTGCAACATATTTTCTGAACTTAATAAAATAGTATGGAATGAATTGTCCAACTTGCTACTAGAGATCTACCTTATTCTTTTAATGGCTGCACAGTATTTCACCCACAGGTGTACCATAATTTGTTTAACCATACCCTACTGACATGAATTTTTAATTGTTTAAAATATTTTTGCTATTAAAAAAAGTTTCTTTTTTTTTCCTTTCGTTCTTTTTTTTTTATTTGGTATCATTAATACACACTTACATGAGCAACATTGTGGTTACTAGATTCCCCCATCAAGTCCCACCACATAACCCATTAGTCACTGTCCAGCAGCATAGTAAGATGCTATAGAACCACTACTTCTCTTTTCCATGCTATACTACCTTCCCGGTGCCCCAACCCCTACATTATGCATACTAATTGTAATGCCCCTTTTTCCCCTTATCCCTCCTTTCCCACCCATCCTCCCCATTCCCTTTCACTTTGGTAACTCTTAGTCCATTCTTGGGTTCTGTGAGTCTGCTGATGTTGTTCCTTCAGTTTTTTTTTTGTTCTTATACTCCACAGATGAGTAAAATTATTCAATACTTGTCTCTCTCTGCCTGGCTTATTTCACTGAGCATGATACCCTCTAGCTCCATCCATGTTGTTGCAAATGGTAGGATTGTTTTCCTCTTATGGCTAAATAATATTCCATTGTGTATATGTACCACCTCTTCTTTATCCATTCATCTACTGATAGACACTTAGGTTGTTTCCATTTGTTGGCTATTGTAAATAGTCCTGTGATAAACATAGGGGTGCATCTGTCTTTTTCAAATTGGGCTGCTGCATTCTTAGGGTAAATTCCTAGGAGTGGAAAATTAAAGATGGCGGCATGAGAGGTGAGACACAGGGTTCTTCCTAAATATAATGAATACAACTAATCCTGAAAGAGCAACAGCAAAGTGGACTGCGCCAGACTTCACACACCTGGAGAAAAGAGCAGACCTCACAGAACAGGGTAACGTACCAAAGCTGTGGCCCGGCGGGAGGAAGAGAAACCAAGCAGGGTGGGAGTGGAGGCCTGGGACTGCTGAATACCTAACTCCGGAGATCTGCTCTGGGAGCAAAAACCTACAATTAAAGGTGCTTGCATGATACTCTCATGATTATGGGGTTGGAAAGCTAAGACAGGCAGAATTTCCTCGAGAGACTGAGATTCCAGCCACTTGTGGAAAGCAGAGATCCGTATCAGGCTGCTCTGGGACAAAAGAAAGGTGGGCAGTCTGAGAGACTTCCTAACAATGAAGCCCTTAGCAAGAGGGCTGCTAAAGGGGCAAGGATTGCACAGAGCTTACTGCTCAGGAGAGAAGATAGGTAGACAAAATTGTCTGGGCACACTCTGCCCAGCAGGTTGGGAGCTTTGCCATATAGACTCTCATATTTAAGGAGGAAAAAGAAATCTTCCTCCTTAGATGATTTTCAGGTGCTCCAGCTCCCTGGTGGCTACCCAGCTCCAAGGTCCCCCTCCATGATATGCAGCCTTCTGCGCCTTTCTCCCCACCAGCCCCACCTGGCTCACAAACTGGCAAACCCTACCCTGGCATTAGACCAGCCAGAGGGAAGGTCTGTCTACAAATGCAAAGCATACAGGCTTATGCCTCTGTGCTTGGCCCACTGGTTCAGGCAGTGGAGACAGGCATAGCAGCTGGGTAGCAGGAAACAGCTCTTTCCTCCCCCAGGCACCAAAACCACTCCCCTGTGAAACCCAACATTGCTTCATGGGCTGAGCAGCTCCAGGGAGTAGAGCTTCTGGGCACTAGAGGGCTCCATATACAAATATGAAACGTCAAAGAAATCTGGTCCAGAGTAAAATTATTAATACCACTCCTGAGAAAGATATAAATGACATCAACCTCATGACTCTACCTGAAAGGCAGTTCAAAATAAAAATCATTAACATGCTCATGTAGGTGCAGAAACCTATTCAAAAACTCAGGAATGAATTCCCATCGGAGATCCAATCGTTGAAGAGCACAATGGATGGTATTAAAATCAGGTTGGATATGGTGGAGGAGACGGTAAATGAAATAAAAATTAAAGAAGAGGAATACAAAGAAGCTGAGGCACAGAGAGAAAAAAGGATCTCTAAGAATGAAAGAATATTGAGAGAACGGTGTGACCACTCAAAACAGAACAATATTCACATTATAGGGGTACCAGAAGAAGAAGAGGGGGAAAAACGGATAGAAAGTGTCTTCGGGGAAGTAATTGCTGAAAACTTCCCCAATCTGGGAAGGACATAGTCTCTCAGGCCATGGAGATGCACAGATCTCCCAACACAAGAGACCCAAGGAAGACAACACCACGACATATAGTAATTAAAATGGCAAAGATCAAGGATAAAGACAGATTATTAAAAGAAACCAGAGAGAGAAATAAGATCACATACAAAGGAAAGCCCATCGGGCTATCATCAGACTTCTCAACAGAAGCCTTACAGGCCAGAAGGGACTGGCATGATGTATTTAATGCAATGAAGCAGAAGGGCCTTGAACCAAGAATACTTTGTCCGGCAAGATTATCATTTAAATTTGAAGGAGGGATTAAACAATTTCCAGATAAGAAAAGCTGAGAGAATTTACCTCCCACAAACCATCTCTACAGTGTATTTTGGAGGGACTGCTATAGATGGAAGTGTTCCTAAGTTTTAATAACTGTCACCAGATGTAATAAAACCACAGTAAATAAAGTAGAACAGCTAATTACTAAGCAAATGCAAAAATTAAAATAACTATCTCTAAAGTCAATCAAGGAATAGAACAAGAGTACAGAATATGATACCTAATATATAAAGAATGGAGGAGGAAGAAAAAAAAACCTTTAGATTGTGTTTGTAATAGCATACTAAGTGAGTTAAGTTGGACTCTTAGATAGTAAGGAAGTTAACCTTGAACCTTTGGTAACCACGAATCTAAAGCCTGCAATGGCAATAAGTACATACATATCAATAATCACGCTAAATGTAAATGGACTGAATACACCAATCAAAAGACATAGAGTCACTGAATGGATAAAAAAAACAAGACCCGTCTATATGCTGACTACAAGACACTCACTTTAATCCCAAAGACATACACAGACTAAAAGTGAAGGGATGGAAAAAGATATTTCATGCAACTAATAGGGAGAAAAAAGCAGGAGTTTTAGTACCTGTATCAGACAAAATAGACTTCAAAACAAAGAAAGTCACAAGAGACAAAGAAGGTCATTACATAATGATAAAAGGGTCAATCCAACAAGAAGATATAACCATTATAAATATCTATGTGCCCAACACAGGAGCATCCACATATGTGAAACAAATACTAACAGAATTAAAAGGAGAAATGGAATGCAATGGATTCATTCTAGGAGACTTCAACACCCCACTCACTCCAAAGGACAGATCAACCAGACAGGAAATAAGTAAGGAGACAGAGACACTGAACAACACAATAGAACAGATGGACCTACCAGACATCTACAGAACTCTACACCCAAAAGCACCAGAATACACATTCTTCTCAAGTGCACATGGAACATTTTCAAGAATAGATCATATACTAGGCCATAAAAACAGCCTCACTAAATTTAAAAAGATTGAAATTATACCAACCAGTTTCTCAGACCACAAAGGTATGAAACTAGAAATAAATTATGCAAAGAAAATGAAAAATCCGATAAACACATGGAGGCTTCACAACATACTCCTAAATAACCAATGGATCAATGACCAAATGAAAACAGAGATCAAGCAATACATGGAGACAAATGGCAACAATAATTCAACACTGCAAAATCTGTGGGACACAGCAAAGGCCATGCTAAGAGAAAAGTATATTGCAATACAGGCTTACCTCAGGAAAGAAGAAGAATCCCATACGAGCAGTCTAAACTCACAATTAGGAAGAACAAATGAGGCCCAAAGTCAGTAGAAGGAGGGATAATAAAGATTAGCAGAAATAAATAAAATCGTGAAGAATAAGACAATGGAAAGAACCAATGACAGCAGGAGCTGGTTCGATGAGAAAATGAACAAAATAGATAAACCACTAGCCAGACTTATCAAGAAAAAAAGAGAGTCTACTCCCATAAACAGAATCATAAGTGAGAAAGGAAAAATCACTACGGACACCACATAAGTACAAATAATTATTAGAGAATACTATGAAAAATTATATGCTAATAAAATGGATAACCTAGAAGAAATGGACAATTTTCTAGAAAAATACAACCTTCCAAGGCTGACCCAGAAACAAACAGAAAATCTGAACAGACCAATTAACAGCAATGAAATTGAACTGGTAATCAAAACCTACCTAAGAACAAAATCCCTGGAGCAGATGGCTTCACCACTGAATTTTATCAAACATTCAGTGAAGACCTAATACCCATCATCCTTAAAGTTCTCCAAAGTGTAGAGGAGGGAATACTTCCAAACTCATTATATGAGGCCAGCATCACTCTAATACCAAAACCAGGCAAACACACCACAGAAAAAGACAATTACAGACCAATAACCATGATGAACATATATGCAAAAACACTCAACAAAATATTAGCAAACCGAATTAAAAAATACATCAAAAAGATCATCTACTATGATCAAGTAGGATTTATTCCAGGGATGCAAGGATGGTACAACATTCGAAAATCCATCAACATCATCCACCACATCAACAAAAAGACGGACAAACACCACATGATCATCTCCACAGATGCTGAAAAACATTCGACAAAATTCAACATCCATTCATGATAAAAACTCTCAACAAAATGGGTATAGAGGGTAAGTACCTCAACATAATACGGGCCATATTTGACAAACCCACAGCCAACATTATCCTTAACAGCGAAAAGCTGAAAGCTTTTCCTTTACGATTGGGAACAAGACAAGGATGCCAACTCTCCCCACTTCTATTCAACATTGTCCTAGCCAGGGCAATCAGACAACACAAAGAAATAAAAGGCATCCATATTGGCAAGGAAGAAGTTAAACTGTCCTTGTCTGCAGATGACATGATATTGTACATAAAAAAACCCTAAGGAATCCACTCCAAAACTACTAGAACTAAAGTCTGAGTTCAGCAAAGTTGCTGGATACAAAATTAATACACAGAAATCTGTGGCATTCCTATTCACTAACAATGAACTAGCAGAAAGAGAAATCAGGAAAACAATTCCATTCATGGTTGCATCAAAAAGAATAAAATACCTAGGAATAAACATAACCAAGGAAGTGAAAGACTTATACTCTGAATACTACAAGACACTCCTAAAAGAAATTAAAGAAGATACCAATAAATGGAAACACATCCCATGCTCGTGGATAGGAAGAATTACTATTGTCAAAATGGCCATCCTGGCTAAAGCAATCTACAGATTCAAGGCAATTCCTATCAAAATACCAACAGCATTCTTCAACGAACTAGAGAAAATCATTCTAAAATTCATATGGAATCACAAAAGACCCCAAATAGCCAAAGCAATCCTGAGAAGGAAGAATAAACCTAGGGAGATTATGCTCCCCAACTTCAGCTCTACAACAAAGCCACAGTAATCAAGACAATTTGGTACCAGCACAAAAACAGACCCACAGACCAGTGGAACAGAATAGAGAGCCCTGATATAAACCCAACCATAATTGGTCAATTAATATATGATAAAGGAGCCATGGACATACAATGGGGAAATGACAGCGTCTTCAACAGCTGGTGTTGGCAAAACTGGACAGCTGCATGTAAGAGAATGAAACTAGATTCTTGTCTAACCCCATATACAAAAGTAAACTGAAAATGGATCAAAGACCTGAATGTAAGTCATGAAATCATAAAACTCTTAGAAAAAAACATAGGCAAAACTCTCTTGGACATAAACATGAGCAGCTTCTTCATGAACATATCTCCCTGGCAAGAGGAACAAAAGCAAAAATGAACAAATGGGGCTATATCAAACTAAAAAGCTTCTGTATAGCAAAGGACACCATCAGTAGAACAGAAAAACATCCTACAGTATGGGAGAATATATTCATAAATGACATATCCAATAAGGGGTTGACATCCAAATTATATAAAGAGCTCACACACCTCAACAAACAAAAAGCAAATAATCCAATTAAAAAATGGGCAGTGGAGCTGAATAGACACTTCTCCAAAGAAGAAATTCAGATGGCCAATAGGCACATGAAAAGATGCTCCACATCGCTAATCATCAGAGAAATGCAAATTAAAACCACAATGAGATATCACCTCACACCAGTTAGGATGGCAGCCATCCAAAAGACAAACAACAACAAATGTTGGCAAGGATGTGGAGAAAAGGGAATCCTCCTACACTGCTGGTGGGAATGTAAATTAGTATACCATTGTATAAAGCAGTAAGGAGGTTCCTCAAAAAACTCAAAATAGAAATACCATTAGACCCAGGAATTCCACTCCTAGGAATTTATCCTAACAATGCAGCAGCCCAGTTTGGAAAAGACATATGCACCTCTATGTTTATCGCAGCACTATTTACAATAGCCAAGATATGGAAGCAACCTAAGTGTCCATCAGTAGATGAATGGATAAAGAAGATGTGGTATATATACATAATGGAATATTATTCAGCTATAAGAAGAAAAGAAATCATACCATTTGCAACAACATGGATGGAGCGAGAGGGTATTATGCTCAGTGAAATAAGCCAGGCAGAGAAAGACAAGTATCGAGTGATTTCACTCATTTGTGGAGTATAAGAACAAAGGAAAACTGAAGGAACAAAACAGCAGCAGACTCACAGAACCCAAGAATGGATTAACAGTTATCAAAGGGAAAGGGACTGGTGAAGAGGGGTGGGAAGGGAGGGATAAGGGAGAAAAAGGACTATTACAATTAGCACACATAATGTAGAGGGGGCGGGGTTGGGGTGGGGGTATACAGGGAAGGCAGTATAACACAGAGAAGACAAGTTGTGATTCTATAACATCGTACTACGCTGATGGACAGTGACTGCAATGGAGTATGTGGTGGGGACTTAATAATAGGGGGGGTCTAGTAACCATAATGTTGCTCATGTAACTGTATATTAATAGTAGCAAAAGAAAAAAAAGGGTGTAACCCCCAAACGTTCGGGGCACTCTCTCTGTGGTTGCCCACATTTTCTCTCTAAGTAACTGTAAATAAAACATTTACTCTGTTTCAAAAAAAAAAACTCCTAGTAGAAAACATAGGCAAAAATTTCCTGAATTTATGCATGAGCAACTTCTTCCTGAACACATCTCGTTAAGCAAGGGAAACAAAAGCAAAATTGAACTAATGGGACTACATCAAACTAAAAAGTTTCTGTACAGCAAAGGACACCATCAACAGAACAAAATGGCATCCTACAGTATTGGAGAATATATTTGTAAATGACATATCCAGCAAGGGGTTAACATCCAAAATGTATAAAGAACTTCCATGCCTCAACACCCAAAAAGCAAATAACCCGATTAAAAAATGGGCAGAGGATATGAAGAGACAGTTCTCCAAAGAAGAAATTCACATGGCCAACAGACACATGAAAAGATGCTTCACATCACTAATCATCAACAGGAAAATGCAA
Organism: Phataginus tricuspis; assembly: GCA_029783875.1. Taxonomy (NCBI): domain Eukaryota; kingdom Metazoa; phylum Chordata; class Mammalia; order Pholidota; family Manidae; genus Phataginus; species Phataginus tricuspis. Next base: position 5,967,561 of record JAQQAC010004778.1, on the reverse strand, counting down.
GTTAAAACCACAGTGAGATATCGCCTCACACCAGTAAGGATGGGTAGCATCGAAAAAACTAAGAACAAATGCTGTTGAGGATGCGGAGAAAGGGGAACCCTCCTACACTGTTGGTGGGAATGTAAGCTAGTCCAACCGTTGTGGAAAGCAATATGGAGGTTCCTCAAAAACCTCAAAATAGAAATACAATTTGACCCGGGAATCCTACTCCTTGGAATTTACCCAAAGAATACAACTTCTCAGATTCAAAAAGACATATGCACCCCTATGTTTACTGCAGCCCTTTTTACAATAGCCAAGATATGGAAGCAACCTAAGTGTCCATCAGTAGATGAATGGATAAAGAAGAGGTGGTACATATACACAATGGAATACTATTCAGCCATAAGAAAGAAACAAATCCTACCATTTGCAACAACATGGATGGAGCTGGAGGATATTATGCTCAGTGAAATAAGCCAGGTGGAGAAAGACAAGTGCCAAATGATTTGCCTCGTTTGTGGAGTATAACAATGAAGCAAAACTGAAGAAACAAAATAGCAGCAGACTCAGAGACTCCAAGAAGGAACTAGTGGTTACCAAAGGGGAGGGGTGTGGGAGGAGTGTGGGAGGGTGGGTGGGGAGGGAGGGAGAAGGGGATTGAGGTGTATTATGTTTAGTACACATGGTGTGGGGGATCACGGGGAAAACAGTGTAACACAGAGAAGGCAAATAGTGAATCTGTGACATCTTACTACACTAATGGACAGTGACTGCATTGGAGTATAGGTGGGGACTTGATAATATGGGTAAATGTAATGACCACATTGTTTTTCCATGTGAAGCCTTCATAAGAGTGTATATCAATAATACCTTAATAAAATAAATAAATAAAAGCTCCTTGACCTCCCGGGGAAAAAAAATTTATAGGAGTGGAATTCCTGGGTCAAATGGTATTTCTGTTTTGTTTTTTGAGGAACCTCCATACTGGTTTCCACAGTGGTGAACTAATTTACATTCCCACCAGCAGAGTAGGAGGGTTCCCCTTTCTTCACATCCTTGTCAACATTTGTTATTGTTTGTCTTTTGGATGGTGGCCATCCTAACTGGTGTGAGATGATATCTCATTGTGGTTTTAATTTTCATTTCTCTGATGATTAGCGATGTGGAGCATCTTTTCATGTGCCTGTTAGTCATCTGAATTTCTTCTTTGGAGAAGTGTCTATTCAGATCCTCTGCCCATTTTTTAATTGGCTTATTTGCTTTTTGTTTGTTGAGGTGCATAAGCTCTTTGTATATTTTGGATGTCAACCCCTTATCGGATATGTCATTTATGAATATATTTTACCATACCATAGGATACCTTTTTGTTCTACTGGTGGTGTCCTTTGCTGCACAGAAGCTTTTTAGTTTGATGTAGTCCCACTTGTTCATTTTTGCTTTTGTTTCCATTGCCTGGGAAGATATGTTCATGAAGAAGTCGTTCATGTTTATATTCAAGATAGTTTTGCCTATGTTTTCTCCTAAGAGTTTTATGGTTTCATGACTTACATTCAGGTCTTCGATCCATTTTGAGTTTACTTTTGTGTATGGGGTTAGGCAGTAATTCAGTTTCATTCTCTTACATGTAGCTGTCCAGTTTTGCCAACACCAGCTGTTGAAGAGGCTGTCATTTCCTCATTGTATATCCATGGTTCCTTTATCATATATTAATTGACCATATATGCTTGGGTTAATATCTGGAATCTCTATTATGCTTCACTGATCTATGGGTCTATTCTTGTGTCAGTACCAAATTGTCTTGATTACTATGGCTTTGTAATAGAGTTTGAAGTTGGGGAGCATAATCCCCCCTGCTTTATTCTTCCTTCTCAGGATTGCTTTGGCTATTTGGGGTCTTTTGTGTTTCCATATGAATTTTAGAACTATTTGTTCCAGTTCGTTAAAGAATGCTGTTTTAATTTTGATAGGGATTGCACTGCCATTTTGACAATAATTAATTCTTCCTACCCAAGAGCATGGGATGAATTTCTATTTATTAGTGACTTCTTTAATTTCTGTTCAGAGTGTCTTGTAGTATTCAGGGTATATGTCTTTCACTTCCTTGGTTAGGTTTATTCCTAGGTATTTTAGTCTTTTTGGTGCAATTTTGAATGGAATTGTTTTCCTAATTTCTCTTTCTGCTAGTTCATCGTTAGTGTATAGAAATGCCACAGATTTCTGTGTATTCATTTTGTATCCTGCAACTTTGCTGAATTCAGATATTAGTTCTAGTAGTTTTGGAGTGTAAAAAATTTTTAATGGATACCTTTGTATATATCTTTGTTCACTTGTGAAAGTTAATCTTTTAGAATTGAAATTGCTAGGTCAAAGGATATGGAATTTGAAATTTTTCACAGATACTCTCACATTATTCTTCAAAAATACTACTAATTATATACTCTTAGGGTTTGAGCACATCCATTTTTCCAGATTCTCACCAACAATGAAATATAAATTCTTGCAACTTTTGCCCATTTGGTAGAGTAAACAAAAAACAAAAGTCATAACTTATAGATTATATGATCACTTACCTGGAGAAACCAAGAAAATAAATTAAATTTAGATTGGAAAGCTGAATATGTGTGAAGGAAAGTACACACTCGGAGGAAATATAAATTACTCTGGAGGACAATTTCTCGGTATGTGTCAAAAACATTAAAAATATGTAGCCTCCTTAATGAGCAATTAGGTTTTTTCCTAGAAAATAAGGAAATGTACAAAGATTTATCTACAATAATTTTTATGGAAGTATGATTTATAGCTATTAAAAATTGAAAACAACCTAAATATACAGCAAGGGACAATTAAATAAGTGATAGTTCATTCATATAGTTGCATACAATACATCCATTATAATTTATATTATAGATTAAAATTTGTTGACAATTAAATATTTTCATATGCTCAATGAAAAATATCACAAAACAGTATGTACAATGTGATACCAATAAAAATGTATATAAATACTTCTAAATTTTCCATTAAATTAATTTTAGTCTAATTCAGTCTGCTCTAAAGTTAAGTTCTTTTTGATGCCCAAGCAAGAACACCAATCCAGTGTAAGCTTAGCAGCTGACATCCCAGCTAAACTATCAGGAGTGGATGCAAATGTAAAACACAGGGGTAATCCTGACATAAAAAGAAATGCCTGTTCTGCGACCTTAAAGTGAAGCTTTTTAAAGAAATTAACAGCTGTTTAAATAACCTCTGTTTGTTTACAAAGATCACAAGTTCTGCCAGGTATCTCAGGATTTTTTTAAGTGCCCCTGGGGACCCTGGGAGCTCTATATCATGCCTGCTGGGGGAACCCAAACAAGATGCTTTCAGTTGAACATTGCAGTGTCCCCAGCGAAAAGGAGGGCCAGTGTTTGATTGGTGACAATTCTCTGTTTTCCCAAACGATGAATGAGCCCCATTGTCTCACCCGCCTCTTTGCATCTTTCATTCTGTTGATTATGGCAAATGGCAAAGGCAGGGATGTAGCAAAGAAACTGAGACTCAGGGCAAGAGGAAAACACAAGGTCACAGTATTTACTTCTGCTTTTAAAGAGTCAGGATTTCACAGGGGCTGCTTCAGAGAATGGCTGGAAATGTGTCAGAAGGTAAATTTCACAGACAGAATCTACTTTACAAAAAAATATGTGGCAGTTGATCAGAATTTTTCATCCAAAGATAAAGGAGTCTCCAAATGTGAATGTCTAAAAATTTTCTGGGCATCACCTCATGTCAGATTTTCCCTTCTTTCCTCCACAGGCTTCCTGCCCACCCACTTTCTTTTCTTGTTCCTCCTCCTCCCTGCTCCTTCCCAGTTGGAAGCAAATGATAGTTAAACCTGGTTAATAATCTCTTGTGTTCTCATTATACAACGTGATGTTCACTCAGCTGGCCCAAACCTGTCATGCAAATTATTTCATAAAGAATAAAGGGTGGAGAGGATTAAAGATGGCGGCGTGAGAGGTGAGACAGAGGCTTCCTCCTAAAACCGCATATAATATGAAAATAAAGCTACTACAACTACTCTTGAAAGAGCAACGGGAAAGAGGACTACAACAAACTGCATACACCTGGAGACAAGAGCAGCCCTCACAGAAAATGGTAATGTACTGAAGCTGTGGTCCTGCGGGATCCAAGCCCTTCCCCCACCCCAGCTCACCAGCAGGAGGAACAGGAACAGAGCAGAGAGGGAGTAGAGAACTGGGACTGCTGAATGCCTAACTCTGGAGATCTACTCTGGGAGCACAAACCTACATTTCATGGTGCTTGCATGATACTCTTGTAATTAGGAGCTTGGAAAGTTAAGACAGGCAGAATTCCTGGAGAGACTAAGATTCCAGCTGCTTGTGAAATCAGGGATCCATTCCAAGCTGCTCTGGGACAAAAAGCAGGCAGGCAGTCTGAGAGACTTCCTAACAACTAAGACCTTAGCAAGAGGCCTGCTAAGGGGGCAAGGACTGCACAGAGCTTAATGCTCAGGAGAAAGGACAGGTAGACAAAATTGTCCGGGTGTACTCTGCCCAGCAGATTGGGAGTTCTCTGATCTTCAGGTGTGCCAGCTCCCTGGCTGCCTGCATGGCTCCAAGAACCCCTTCTGTGACAGGCAGACTAGTGCACCTTTTGCCTGGCCAGCCCCACCGGGCTTGCAAACGTGGAAACCCTTCCCTGGTGTTAGGTCACCCAGAGGGAAGATCTGTCTACAGCAACTAAAAAGGCAAAGCACAGAGGCTTATACCTGTGTGCTCAGCCCACTGGTTCAGACAGTGGAGACAGGCATAGCAGCCAGGAACCAGGAAACAGCCCTTTCCTCCCTCGAGGCACCAATACCACTCCCCTACAATCCCTGACATTGCTTCAGGGGCTGAGCAGCTCCAGAGAGTAGAGCTTCTGGGCACTAGAGGGCTCCATACACAAATATGAAACGCCAAAGGAACCTGGTCCAGAGTAAAATTATGAACACAACTCTTGAGAAAGATTTTAATGATATGGACCTTATGACTCTCCCTGAAAGGGAGTTCAAAATAAAAATCATGAACATGCTCATGGAGGTATGGAAAGATATTCAAGAACTCAGGAATGAATTCCGGTCGGAGATCCAATCCTTGAAGAACACAATGGACGGTATTAAAAGCAGATTGGATACGGTGGAGGAGACAATAAATGAAATAGAAACTAGAGAAGAGGAATACAAAGAAGCTGAGTCACTGAGAGAAAAAAGGATCTCTAAGAATGAAAGAATATTGAGAGAACTGTGTGACCAATCCAAATGGAACAATATTCACATTATAGGAGTACCAGAGGAAGAAGGGAGAGAAAAGGGGATAGAAAGTGTCTTTGAAGAAATAATTGCTGAAAACTTTCCCACACTGGGTAAGGAAATAGTCTCGCAGTCCACGGAAGCCCACAGAACTCCCAACACAAGGGACCCAAGGAAGACAACACCAAGACACATAATAATTAAGATGGCAAAGGTCAAAGATAAAGACAGAGTATTAAAGGCAGCTAGAGAGAGAAAAAAGATCACCTACAAAGGAAAACCCATCAGACTATCATCAGACTTCTCAACAGAAACCTAACAGGCCAGAAGAGAATGGCATGATATATTTAACGTAATGAAACAGAAGGACCTCGAACCAAGAATATTGTATCCAGCACGATTATCATTTAAATATGACGGAGGGATTAAACAATTCCAGACAAAGGAAAGTTGAAAGAGTTTGCCTCTCATAAACCACCACTACAGGATATCTTAAATGGACTGCTCTAGAGGGAAGCACCCCTAAGGCTAAAAAGATGTCACCAGAGAAAATAAAATCATAGCAAAGAGAGCAGACCATCCAAATACTAACTAAAGGCAAAGAATGAAACACCCAATATATAAAGAATGGAGGAGGAAGAATAGGAAGGGAAAAATAAAGAAACATCAGACAGCGTTCACAATAACTTAACAAGAAAGTTAAGTTAGATTCTTAGATAGTAAAGAAGCAACCCTCGAACCTTTGGTAACTACGAATCTAAAGCCAGCAATGGCAATAAGTACATATCTATCAATAATCACCCTAAATGTAAATGGACTGAATGCGCCAATCAAAAGACACAGAGTAACAGAGTGGATAAAAAAGCAAGACCCATCTATATGCTGCTTACAAGAGACTCACCTCAAACCCAAAGATATACACAGACTAAAAGTGAAGGGATGGAAAAAGATATTTCATGCAAACAACATAGAGAAAAAAGCAGGTGTTGCAGTACTTGTATCAGGCAAAATAGACTTCAAAACGAAGAAAGTAGCAAGAGATAAAGAAGGACATTACATAATGATAAAGGGGTCAGTCCAACAAGAAGATATAACCATTATAAACATATATGCACCCAAAACAGGAGCGCCAACATATGTGAAACAAATACTAACAGAATTGAAGGAGGAAATAGACAACAATGCATTCATTTTAGGAGACTTCAACACACCACTCACTCCAAAGGATAGATCAACCAGACAGAGAATAAGTAAAGACACAGAGGCACTGAACAACACTCTAGAACAGATGGACCTAACAGATATCTACACAACTCTGCACCCAAAAGCAACAGGATACACATTCTTCTCAAGTGCACATGGAACATTTTCCAGAATAGACCACATACTAGGCCACAAAAAGAACCTCAGTAATTTCAAAAATATTGAAATCCTACCAACCAACTTCTCAGATCACAAAGGTATAAAACTAGAAATAAATTTTAGAAAGAAATCAAAAAGGCTCACAAATACATGGAGACTTAACAACATTCTCCTAATGAATCAATGGGTTAACAACCAAATCAAAACAGAAATCAAAGAATATATGGAGACTAATGACAACAACAACACAAAGCCACAACTTCTGTGGGATGCAGCAAAGGCAGTTCTACGAGGAAAGTATATTGCAATCCAGGCCTATTTAAAGAAGGAAGAACATTCCCAAATGAACAGTCTAAAGACACAATTATTGAAATTGGAAAAAGAAGAACAAAGGAGGCCCAAAGTCACCAGAAGGAGGGACATAATAAAGATCAGAGAAGAAATAAATAGAATTGAGAAGAATAAAACAATAGAAAAATCAATGAAACAAAGAGCTGGTTCTTTGAAAAAATAAACAAAATAGATAAACTCCTAGCCAGACTCATTAAGAGAAAAAGAGAATCTACACACATAAACAGAATCACAAATGAGAAAGGAAAAATAACGACAGACCCTACAGAAATACAAAGAATTATAAGAGAATATTATGAGCATCTATATGCCAACAAGCTGCAAAACCTAGAAGAAATGGACAACTTCTTAGAAAAATACAACCTCCCAAGACTGACCAAGCAAGAAACAGAAAAACTAAACAGACCAATCACCAGCAACGAAATTGAATCGGTAATCAAAAAGCTACCCAAGAACAAAACCTGCGGACCTGATGGATTCACCTCTGAATTCTACCAGACATATAGAGAAGAAATAACACCCATTCCCCTTAAAGTTTTCCAAAAAATAGAAGATGAGGGAATACTTCCACACTCTTTCTATGAAGCCAGCATCACTCTAATACCAAAACCGAGCAAAGACCTCACCAAAAAAGAAAATTACAGACCAATATCCCTGATGAACGTAGATGCAAAAATACTCAACAAAATATTAGCAAACCGAATTCAAAAATACATCAAGAGGATCATACACCATGATCAAGTGGGATTCATCCCAGGGATGCAAGGATGGTACAACATTCGAAAATCCATCAATATCATCCACCACATCGACAAAAAGAAGAACAAAAACCACATGATCATCTCCATAGATGCTGAAAAAGCATTTGACAAAATTCAGCATCCATTCATGATTAAAACTCTCAATAAAATGGGCATATATGGCAAGTACCTCAACATCATAAAGGCTATATATGACAAACCCACAGCTAACATCATACTTAACAGCAAGAAGCTGAAAGCTTTTCATCTAAGATCGGGAACAAGACAGGGATGCCCACTGTCTCCACTGTTATTCAACATAGTACTGGAGGTCCTAGCCACGGCAATTAGACAAAACAAAGATATACAAGGCATCCAGATTGGTAAAGAAGAAGTCAAATTGTCACTATTTGCAGATGACATGATACTGTACATAAAAAACTCTAAAGACTCCACTCCAAAACTACTAGAACTAATATCTGAACTCAGCAAAGTTGCAGAATACAACATTAACACACAGAAATCTGTTGCTTTCCTATACACTAATGATGAGCTAACAGAAAGAGAAATCAGAAAAACAATTCCATTCACAATTGCATCAAAAAGAATAAAATACCTAGGAATAAACCTAACCAAGGAAGTGAAGGACCGGTACTCTGAAAACTACAAGACACTCCTAGGAGAAATTAAAGAGGACACTAACAAATGGAAATGCATCCCATGCTCTTGGCTAGGAATTATAAATATTGTCAAAATGGCTATACTACCTAAAGCAATCTACAGATTCAATGCAATCCCTGTCAAACTACCAACAGCTTTCTTCAATGAACTGGGACAAATAACTCTAAAATTCATATGGAACCAGAAAAGACCCCAAATAGCCAAAGCAATTCTGAGAAGGAGGAATCAAACAGGGGGAATTACGCTCCCTGACTTCAAACCCTTCTACAAAGCCACAGTAATCAAGACAATTTGGTACTGGCACAAAAACAGACCCACAGACCAGTGGAACAGAATAGAAAATCCAAACATTAACCCAAACATTTACAGCTAATTAATATTTGATAAAGGAGCCTTGGATATACAATGGGGAGATGACAGCCTCTTCAGCAGCTGGTGTTGGAAAAACTGGACCGCTACATGTAAGAGAATAAAACTGGACTACCGTCTAACCCCATACACAAAGGTAAACTCAAGGTGGATCAAAGACCTGAATGTAAGTCATGAAACCATAAAACTCTTAGAAAAAAATATAGGCAAAAATCTCTTGGACATAAACATGAGCAACTTCTTCATGAACATATCCCCCCGGGCAAGGGAAACAAAAGCAAAAATGAACAAGTGGAACTATATCAAGCTGAAAAGCTTCTGTACAGCAAAGGACACCATCAGTAGAACAAAAAGACATCCTACAATATGGGAAAATATATTCATAAA